>JAPQRP010049684.1:0-12419 GCA_037367295.1 Apogon hyalosoma | reverse complement strand
TATACACCTTGTGAAGGATACATTCTTTTTGGGTTAATTATTTTTGTGAAAAGATTGAAAATGTTATGCTATTTTCTAGAGCCTAACCCTAACCCAATCTTGGTAACATATAGCTTAAATAAAATAAATAATGGACCAAAACCGGCCCACCAAAGGTTCCAATGCAGCCCATGGGGTGAATTTGGGAAGGGCAAAAATGTAACTGATCTCAACTAAAATAATAACGCAATAACCTATAAATAATGAGAACTACAAATTTTCTTCTTGGTTTAATGTGAAAAAAATAACATTACACTATGAAAATATCTACATTTACAAATTATCATTTAACAATAAAATGTGAATAGCCTGAAATGTCGGCAGAAAATTAAGAGTATTTTTGACAATATTCTGCCTGTTACTAAATGTTCTGACTATTTGTAGATCCACCGTGATCTGTAAGTTGTTTTAACAATAAGCGGAGACATAATATTGTAGAAATTGTTCTTATTTTAGTTCCAAACTCCAGAATTTTAAGAATAACAGGCCTGTTACCAAATGTTTGTGTCACATTGTGTGTAATGCATATGTATAAATGATCAAATGTGACATAATATTGTTAAAATCACATTTATTTTTCTCATAAGATTCCATTTTTTCAGGTTTTTACATTATGTTCACATCTTTTTTTCCTGAAAGGATAGTTTGTAAATGTAAATATTTTATTTTTATTTTTTGCACTAAAACAAAGAAAAACTTGAAATTGTCATCAAATATAGATTATTATACTATTATTTTACCGGTCTGGTCCATTTGAGATCAAATTGACTGAATTTGGCCCCTGAACAAAGTTGAGTTGGACGTGTTTCAAACCCTCTTCTTTTGTGCAGTGGTCGTTGCAGTACCGCCTCCAGGCCACAGGGGGCGACGTTAAAGTGTTTACAATGGAAACGTTCACCGTTCGACACTGGGTGAAGAAGATGCAGTTGTAGTTTATGTACCGGACAGTGGCGGCTGGAGGTCCCGTTAACAGACAAAATGGCTTCAATTCACAAACTAAGAATATTTGTTAACGAGCGACTGGCGGCGGCAGCGGAGGAGATATTCGGTGCCGTGGAAAGGACCATACTGGAGTATGAAAACAGCGTGTGTTTGTCACATGTCAGTGACAAACACTGCGCTATGCTAACGTTAGCCGGAGGTTTGATGCAGGAGCAGAAACTGTCAGCAGGTACATGATCCAGCTTTAGAGACAAAAACACGGAATAAAACACTCAACCTGGGCTTTACAGCTGAGGGGCAGGTTTGGCCGAGTGGGTTTGTTTGGAACATGTGTCAGGTAGACTTTAGTTTGGCCGTGGGTCACTGGAGGTTTTATTTGGGTCCCAGAATACATTTCAAACATTTCAGAAAAAAACCAAAAAACCCCTGAAACACTCACTGGTAGATTTTAGTGGAATTCTGACAAGTGCGAACGTGAAAAGGCAGTGAACATTTTTTTATTTTAATTTTTTTTTTATTTTACTGGTGAGGTAAAACAAAATAAACAAGAGCTAAACAGATTCATCCAAGGTATGACTCCAAGAAAAAGTTCAAAATAAATGTTAAAGTCAAGTATAAACGGCTGGAAAACACGTCCATCGACATTCACTCATGCACAAATCCACTGTCATCAAAATTGCTGGACATATACAGTGAGTTGGGCTGTGATAGTTTGTCATTTATAAATAGAAATATTCATTTAAAACACTGGAATGGGTTATTAAAGAATGTAAAGGACAAACACAGGCCATGTTACTTGAACCCAACTTTCCCACCTCCTCTGATCAGGCTCCATAGTTGGTTTGTCTTATGGTCTGTTTGCAGTGTGTGGGACAAAAGCTTGAAAGGCTGGGGTGGGGGGTTGTCTAACAAATAACAAATATCTTAAATCATATACTTGGATATTCATTGCTTTAACTGATAATAGTCATTGTACTATTTTGACTTTTCCACACATTTTGATTGATAAATACATTCAGTGTCATCATGCACTCAGAATGTGTTAATGAACTTCCACAACAATTTTAATCCATGAAATGATGAAAAACCTCAAAATATGTTTTGTGTTATAGATTAAGGTAAAGTGCTTCCCAATACCAAGTAAAACAACACCTATTCTTTAGTGTTTTACTTGTGTATTGTGTGTTTTACTTTGTGATTTGTGTGTTTTGTCCAAATCAGATATTTAAATTATGGTTGTGCTATAATTTAACGTACCAGTTACATTATTGTCCTCCATTTTTTTTAAACTGTACTCTTCTCCTCTGGTTGGGACAGTAAATATTACTGTTTTCCTATTGTTACAAATGTTATATGTGTCAGTGTATGCGATGGTTTGTTTTGATGCTGCAGGCAGCACTATGAGTGCATGACACACACTGGACCTTTTAACTGTGGCCTTTTGTGATTATGTAATTGCACAGACAGACAGTGTGTTCCAACTACGTGCGCAGCTTTATTAAATTATCTTTGAATTATATTAATATGTGAGGTTCATTTAGCTTTTGTCGTGCTGTTCTACATTTTAGAGCCTCCACTTCAGTAAATGTGTTGTCAGTGAACAGTGTGTGTAGCTTTATCATCGTAGATTATCAAGATGTAAAATATATTAATTGTATGATAACCCTTCTCTTTGTATCCTCAGCCTCCGAAGTGGAACTGAAGTTTCCATCCACACATGTCTCTTCAGGATCAGAGTTTCCAGAACCTCAGGATCAGCGGTCCAGCCCGGATCAACGGAGGCTTGGAGACTCTGGTGTGAGTTTCAGACCTGATTGGAGCAGAGATGGAGATCTTTTTCCGAGCACCTCAGCTGAAAACTGGGTGAAAACAGGTGAGGAGGGCGAGGAGGGCTCAGAGGTTTTACAGCCCCTCTGTTTGGACAGCGAGGCTGAAAACGATACCGGCGACCCAGAACTGACTGAGAGCGGACCGATTCACTCAAAGTCAAAGAAAAAGGGAACGCAAAAACAAACCAGACTCGACCTGAGCACAAGTGAAAGGACAAACCAGGGACATTTTGACTGTGAGCTGTGTGGACAGGCTTTTGATGATGAGAGCTCTTTAAAGAAGCACATGAAGTCACATCCAAGCACAACCGCTGTCTGTCCGAACTATGAAATACCCGCACAAAGACCGACTGAAGCGTTGGCCAAATGTTCTGATGACAATCTGTGTTACGTCTGCGGCAAAACCTTCACCACACGGACCCACTTAAAACGGCACTTACTGGTTCACACGGGTCAGAAGCCACACTGCTGCCAAGAGTGCGGCAAACGGTTTTCTCGGCGCGAGTGTCTGCGAGTCCACATGAGGGTGCACTCGGTAGAGAAGCCGTACTCGTGTGAACTCTGCGGCAAAGGCTTCAAGCAGAGGAGCAATATGATGTGTCACATGAGAACCCACACAGGAGAGAAGCCCCACCCCTGCATCATGTGCTCCAGGACCTTCACACATAAGAAGGACATGCTCAGACACATGGAAGTCCACTCCATGAAAAGCTGAAGTCCACATACGCGACAGGAACATTCGCTCACAAACACGGCAGGGCCAAGAGACCGAAGCAGATGATGTTCACCGGGCGCTGAGGGAAATTCAGCATTTCCTTTAAAAGCTGACTGAAAGCAGATAGTTTGAAATGGCAATAAGGCGCTCGATCAGGGGCCACATACAGCCCAGTTCGGTCTCAAGCGGATCAGACCCAGAGGATGCGCTAGACATTTGTATTGTCTGTCATTTTGACGGACAGGGTTATAAAAATTCCATCATAACACTTTATTATCCGTCATTTCAAATAAAAATTATTTTAATGATAATGACACACATTTAGTAGTAGGGCTGCCCAATATTGGAAAAAACTGACGTTGCGATTTTTTTCAACCCGGTGATATATATTGCGATATGAAAAACTACTCAGGAGGATATAATAACTGTGTGGTGCCGACATAAATGTTCAAACACATAAGTTGTGTTTCCTCTGGTTGTGTGGACACAGAACACCTGTTTCAGTTTCATCCTTCTGGAGCTAAAATAATTCCAGATCACTGACGCTGCTTTTCTTTTTGGCACCAAGTCTTTGTTTTCAGTGATTTTCTCTTATTCGTTGCTCATTTTTCAGTGTTGTTACCAGCGACTCACTCCATGTGCAGGGGGCGTGGTCTGCTTCGGCAAACTGATTAAGAAGGATTGTGATTGGTGGATGGCTGTGTGCAGTGTGTGTCAGGTACCCATATGGAAATTAGATTATAACACGTTGAGGTCATTTGCCTCTGACATTGCAGAATCTGTGATGTGACTATTGTGCACACGTATATCGCAATGACAATGCTCGATATATTGTGCAGCTCTAGTATTTATTAGTATTTAACGTTCAAAAATGTCTCAGTGGTGCTGTAGTTGCTGCTGGCTAATAAACCAATTTGATATCTTGACTCGTGTTAATACACACGCCACTTTTAATTAGCGTGTTAACTGTAGGCATTATAAGCTTTCCACGTGTATGTTCATGCGGCGTCAAATTCCACGCCCCGAGGGCTAAGGTTGGGGCTATGGGAACAGGAGATCTTGGTGTAAATTGACACGCCATCAAATACCCAGGGTTCCTATGCAAGTATGAAAAGTATGGGATTTGATTTTATAAAGTTCCAGGTCTGGAAAAGTATGGAAACTGGAAACAAATGTATGTAAAAAATATTCCTGTTTCCAGACTGTTCCCACTGTTCTGTTTTCTAAAACATAAAATTCTGAATATCTAAAAACAGAAATGGATGGATCTGTTCTTTAAGGCTGTTGCTAACGCAGCTAACATGTTTGTGTGAGAGCACGTACAGTCGGCTACGTGTCCCAGAAAACATTTGGGCAGATTGACAGTTGAATGCGCCGCCTTCTGCTCTAATCCTCCAACCAATTTTAAGGCCCGCCCAGGTGTCGTCAAGTTTCACTGTTGCTTAGGATACCAGCCCTCGAGGACCGGAGTTTGACACCCCTGTTCTACAGCATTGATTCACCAGTAAAATCATGGAGTTGAATCAGTGACAGTGGATGGACACACTGGGTTTATGTTCAGGTAATGAGATTTAGCTGAAAAGTCACTTTTTCTCCTTTTCTTTCTGTTTTGATATAAAAACCTTTGAAATTACTCTGAGCTTTAATGAACATCTACATAATTAGTGAATTAAACATAAAACACCTGATTTTTACTGAAAAATGCAAAATGCAGATGATATTATGGTAAAATGTGATAAATTACTTTAAAAAAGTGAGAGGTGATGAGAAAAATGCCACAAAAGTTGCCACAATAATAGTTCTGGGTCCATAAAATAGGAAAAAAATAAAATAATAAAATGGAAAAATTCCTGAATATTGCTACAGAAGAGGATTAGGGCCACTGGAAAAAAAAAAAAAATTATTCTGGGAAAAAAGTCAGAATTCTCAGAAAAAAAGTCAGAATTATGACTTTAATCTGAGAATTGTGACTTTAAATTCAGAATTCTGACTTTTCTTAAACTCAGAAGTTTGACTTTTTTTATTTATTTATTTATTTTTTTTTTAACTTATCAAAGAATTCTAAGTTTAAAGTCAGAATTTTGACTTTTTTTCTCAGAATTCTGACTTCTGAGAATAATAATTAAAAAAAATTTATTGGGCCTTAATGTTTTTGTTTTTTTTCAGTGACCCTAATCCTCCTCTGTAACATTGCACAATGCACAAGGTGATATTATAATAACTAGTGACAGATCACTTGTTAAGGGTTAAATGTCAAGGAACTCATCAGTGAAAGTGATTTAGAGCCAGATCAACCTCGTCACTATAAGCATGTTTCTGATCACATTGTTTCTGAGTCAAACAGGAAAACAGTCCAAGCAGACGGACGTTCAGCTGTGTCCTTTATTAACCAAAACGTATTAGAAATGTTACATTTCTTTAAACTTCTCAGACCTAATGTAAGCCATATTAGAAATGAATGCAGTGTTTCAGAATAATATTTCTACTTGTGCCTTGATCACAGAATGGATTACAGAGGTCACCGGTGTAGAAACATGACTCAGCTCAGACTCAAAGGTGTCGATTAAACTGAACAGACACGAGTTAAAGACGACGTTAATGTGAGGATGAGGATCATTCAGCCAGAAGGAGAACCGTCAGACACACTGGAGTCGCTACTGAGGGAACAAATGACTACAGTATGGGACGGAGACGGCTGGTTCAGTGGAGACGGCGTCATGGTGCGTCGCTGCTGTTTCCTCCTGGGACTGGACTCAGTACTCGATGGTCACTGCTTTGGTCTTCAGGTATTCGTTGAGCGCCTCTTGTCCTATTGGAATCACAGACGGTGACAGTAGCAATCATCTTCTGTAACTCAACCAGTTCATTCCAACCTTCACTAAACATGAACACAACTAAAAACCAGCGGCACCAGATTTGGACAGCTACCATCTACATAACCGCCACTGTCAGCTTGAAACCTCATAAGTCCATTAAAATAATAAAAACGGTTTGTATTGGTCAGTCTTCACATTGGCCTGATGGTTTTAGAAATATTTAACCAATGGAAAGTGTTGAAAAGGGCTCCTGACTAGATCTCTTAACTCCATTCATTTGTTTAGAATATACATCATTTTTCCAGTTTCCTGAAAAATATCCGTTTTGGACATAAAGTTTCCACCTGACAGCGACGATACAAGTGATATCTGCCTATTTATGCAGTGTTGGTCAGTAGTGTCACCACAACGACCACCGTCAGCTCTTTCAATTCAGAAAACTGACTGTAGCTGCGTCACAGTTTAGATTATTTACATTAGATTATTGGGTAGTCTATTTATTATCGTCTATTTATTTTAGATGCGCTGCATTTTATTGGATTGTTCCTTTTATTGGACTTTTTATCATTTTTTTATTGAAACTGCTGAGGAAGATGCTGCAAAATTGCTTTTCACTGTAGCATAACAATGTCTGTTCTATATTCTATTCTTTTCTACTCTTTTCGATTCTACTCTATTCTGTTCTACTCTGCTGTACTCTGTTCGATTCTAGTTTACTCTGTTAAATTCTACTCTACTCTAATCTGTTCAACTCTTCTCTACTCTATTCTAGTCTACTCTGCTCTATTCAATTCGACTCTGTTCTACACTGTTCTATTCTACTCTATTGTATTTTATTCTATTCTACTCCATTCTACTCTGCTGTACTATATTCTATTCTATTCTATTCTACTCTGTTCTCTTCCTAAATCAAATAGTTTTTCAATGGTTAATCTTGTCATGGTTTTTCCGTTGTATTATCAAAAGTTCCATTTTTCCCACCGCTCCTGAATGCAGCAGAGCTTATGACATGAAGTAATACAAAGGATAAATAAGTATATTTTCCAACAAAGATGAATATGACAAACAGAACAGCTGACAGCTGACTACCCCCCCCAGCATCACCCCCAGCACCCATCTGGTGCTTTTCTGCAAAGTTGATCTAAATATATAAAAATGAGTATGAAACCCATTTATGATGCACACTAGTGCAGATTCATTCATATCATCATCTTCACTGTATGAATATTCACAATAAATGCATCACAAGAGTTTTTCCAGTGTGACCCATTATAAGAAAACACTGGATCACATGATACGCATTTATTATTGAAGTATTTTGGGGGTTTTTTTGTGTTTCAACAGATGATGATTTGGGAAGAAAATAGTTTCAGAGTAGATAAAGGGTAGTTGTACAGTTCTTACCCAGGTCTTTGCCAAAGCCGGACTGTTTGAAACCTCCAAAAGGCGACGCCACGTCAGTCTTGTTGTAGGTGTTGACGAACACCGTGCCGGCGTTTAACCGTTCGCTGACGTACAGTGCTTTGCTGATGTCTCGTGTGAAAACCCCTGATGCCAGACCGTACTCTGTGTCGTTAGCCCTCCTCAGGACGTCATCCACATCGCTGAGGCAGAAGGACAAGGGGGGGTTACTGTCTCCTTTTTGGATGGACTGTTGGTATCATTTGTCATCCATGTTTGGGGTAAGGTCTACCAAGTTTGTTCAAAGAATTGGGAAATAATGATTTTCAAAATTTTTTAGGAATTTTTCAAATATTACAAATCCCTATTGGTTTATAATGTATGGGAGAGGATTAGGGCCCCTGGGAAAAAAAAGAGGTCCAATACATATATATATATATAATTATTATTATTCTGAGAAAAAAGTCAGAATTCTGACATTTTCTCTGGAAAACATATATATAATTTTTTGTCCCAGTGGCCCTTAATCCTCTAGGGTAATATTCAGTTGATCTTGTGTTCTGTTTTTTCTGTCTGTCATGCTGCTGCTGTACTACAGTTTCCCAGTTTTGGATCAATTCTGTCTGTCTGTCTGTCTGTGACTCAACAGTAATTCTTAATGTAATACAAATGCATCATGGGGTGAACATAACCGTTTTTCCACCGCTGTAGAGGTGGAGTCTGGCTCAGGTGGTTTGTACGTACCCGCTCTTGAATTTGGAGATGATCATGACGGGGCCGAAAGACTCTTCTTTAGCGATGTACATGTGGTCTTGTACGTCCGTGAACAGCGTGGGCTCAAAGAAGAAACCTGGAAGCAGCCGGACAACAACATGAGACCTGATGTACTCAACCGTCAGAGCGGCGTTTGCGTCCGCAGGCGTAAGCGCTCACCCGGACACTGCACCTGTTTGCCTCCACAGACCAGAGTGGCTCCTTCCTTCACACCCGTCTGACAGTACTCCACCAGTTTGTCCAGGTGGGCCTTGTGGTTCTGGGGGCCGTGGTCTGTGGAGCGGTCCAGAGGGTCACCGATCTTCATCTTCTTCACCTCCTCAACCTGAGACAAAACCCAGCAGACTTTAAGACACAATCCTCAACCTGTTGTGTGAGTCTGAGCTGTTCCTCATGTCCGTTTCTGTTTGTTGGACCTTAAATGTACTTTATACTGAGTGAAATCTGCCGGTGGAAGCTGGTCTGTATCCATGTGTGGAGTCAGACCAGGGTCATGGGCAGAGCTGCAGACCTCAGCCCAGACACAGAAGTGGAAAAAAGGTTATCTTCACCCCATGCATTTGTGATTTATTTATTTATTTAGCTATTAACATAAAGAATCACTGTTAAAAAAAAATTGTACCATACCTATTTTATATATTACATCTGTTTATAAGTTTAAAGGAAACTCAATTAAAAAAACACGTGGAAAAAGTAAAACCAATGGAGTTGGATCAATGCCAGTGGATGGTCACACTGGGTTTATGTTCAGTTTAGGATATTTTTGCTGAAAAAGTCAGTTTTTCTTCCGTTCTCTCTGTTTTTGATGTAATAACCTTCCACTTTGATCTGAGCTTTTAAGAACATCTACATGATCAGTCAATTAAATACAGGAAAATATATGCTTTTCATTAGAAAAAAGTAAAATACAGAGGGTAGTATTCTAATAAATGGTGATAAATCCCTAATGAAAAGTTAAATAGAGAGGAAACTTCATTTGGGAACTGCCATTAAAGTAGCAGTGGGTCTGTATGGGTTGAAGTAGTTGAAAATGTGTGGGATGCATTAACGAACAGTGAGACTTTAATCACGTACCACTTTCTTGACAAACTGGTCATGGATGGTGTCTTCTACGAACAGTCTGCCCGCTGCGATGCAGTTCTCTCCTTTATTGAAGAACACTGAGCTCATGCCCTTCAACACAAACAGCCGTCAGTCACTGTATGTGAGGGAAAACACACCTTCCATGGGTGACGCTTACCATGCGCACGGCCTTGTCCATGTCACAGTCACTGAAGATGATCAGAGGGGATTTTCCACCCAGCTCCAGAGAAACTTTCTTCACGTTGCTGACGGCACAACTGTAGGACAGAGATTAACATCAGATTAACTCATCAGCGCAAGAAGTGATTTGGTCTTTGGGGTTTAGAATCATGTAGAGCCAGACTCATTTGAGTTCAGGGGCCACATGCAGCACAATAAGATCTAAAGTGGGTCAGACCAGTAAAATAATATCCTATAAATAATATCTACTCCAAACCTTTCTGTGTTTTTACAGTGGAAAAACTAAAATAACCTAATTTTTACACCTGCAAACTACCCTTTAAAATATTTGAATAACATTTGGCCAACAACATTTTAACAATATTAAAATAATAATAATAAAAAATACAACTTACAGATCACAGTGGATCTACAAATACACAAAACATTTAATAATAGGCAGAATATTGGTAAAAAATGCACTTATTTTTCTTAAGACACTTCAGGTTCATATTTGTTCAGATTATTCACATTTTTTGTGAAAGGATGGTTTAAAGGTGTAAACATCTTCACGTAATTTTACTTTTTTTACACTAAAAGAGAAAACTGGAGTCGTCCTTATTTCTAGGGTTATTATGCTAGTATTTTACTGGTCTGGTCCGGTTTAGATCACATCGGTCTGCACAGCTTTGACTGTTAATATCTTCAGTGTCATTTTTGCATTTCACAGATTCATCCCGCGGGCCGGATTGGACCCTTTGGCGGGCCGGTTTTGGCCCACGGGCCGTATGTTTCACACCTATGCTCTAAAGGGTCTGATCTGGCCTGTGAGATGCAAAAATGACACTGAAGATATTAACAGTCATTGGTGTCAAAATCAGTGCAGTTCAGGGGCCACAGACAGACCAGTTCAACCAGTAAAACTCTATCATAATAACCTGTAAATAATGGCAGCTCTGTTTTTGTCTCTGTTTTAGTGTAAAAAAAATAAAATACTTACATTTCTAAAGTATTCTTTCAAAAAAAAATGTGAATAACATTTGAATTTTTACCAATATTCTGCCTGTTTTTAAATGTTTTGTGTATTTGTAGATCCACTGTGATCTGTACGTTATAATGAACATGTGTAAATGATAAACTGAGACAGAATGTTGGTAAAAATGCACTTATTTTTCTTAAGACATTTCAGGTTCATGTTATTCACATTTTTAAAGGATAGTTTGCACTTCAGGTCATATTGGGCTGAATGTGGAACCTGAACTAAAATGAGCTGGACAGCCCTGCTTTAACGGGACGCCCGTGGTTTAGAGCCTCTCACCTCTTCATGATGTGTTTTCCGATCTCGGTGGAACCCGTGAAGCCCAGTTTGCGAACGTCAGGATGGTCGGACAGACGCTGACCCACCAGAGCACCTGGAGGAACAGGGTCATTACGGTCAGACTCTGTGTTTTCCCCGTTTTTAACCCGACTGTTACTGCGCTTTTACCTGATCCCGGCAGAATATTAATCACGCCCTTTGGAAGCCCCGCCCTCGCCGCTAACTCCGCAAACTTCAGAGCTGTCAGTGGAGTCACCTGGAAACAGACACCATCAGTAATTTAGTTCCATCTAACCTGCAGAACTCCCGTGTCCTGTTGTTGTGTGACCTAAAGCTCTTTAAAGACCCTCTGAGCTCATTTTGATGAAGAGCAGAGCTTTAAGATTGTGCAACATCCTACGAACTGACAGGTTTTGACATTTATTCTTTTCAAGGAAATCCTACACATAGAATGGCAGGTCCTGGATAAGGGCGGGGTCAAGGGCGTCCCAGATGGACCGCCCACTACTTTTAGATTCATACCTGTTGAACCAGACCAGTTTAGACAAATATTCCACAGAACTGTAAAGGTCTAAATGCATCTGAAACAGACTCAAAGGACAACATTTAGTTGAAATATTTTAAATGAAAACTATCTAAAACTACTGCGTCACAGATGGACACAAAATGAACGTCTATTTTTTTTTTTTTCCAGAATTCCACAGTTCTCCACAGTGAAGTTCCTCTGACATTTTCCTCCTCAAATGTATTCAGTGTGTACCTTAAACCTTTGTACCTACCTTTATTTTGTTTACTTATTCTAAAATGTACCATATTTATTTATTTTCCTTACTTCAGTCTTACTCTTTGTACCTTCCATCACCTGTATGGTCATACATGGTTGATATATGACGGTTTGATGGCAGTTTTTTTGTTCTAGATAATCTGGTTTGAAGCAGAGGTGGATCTGACCTGAGCAGGTTTGAGGACCACTGTGTTTCCTGCCGTTAAACAGGCCGCTGTCTTCCACGCCAGCATCATGAGCGGGTAGTTCCACGGAATGACAATGGCACAAACACTGAGAGGAAACAGAGACAGAGCATGACATGTTTGAATTAGATTTGATTAGATTTTCCAGACAACTGCCCCGATCAACTGACATGAAGCGGTAAAACACGCCCACGTCTTACCCTATTGGTTCCCTCTTGGTGAAGGTGAGGTTCCGATTGGGTCTGGCCTGGTTGATGGGGATGGTACTGCCCTGTGTGGGAAGAAAGTAGCATGGATTGATTACACTGGTCAACAAAGATTTTGCTACCTGGAGGCAAATGCCTGTATAAAGCTATTTTGGTGATGCTGATTCC
>JAPQRP010049683.1:0-12422 GCA_037367295.1 Apogon hyalosoma | reverse complement strand
TGTTAAAATGTGTTTAAAAATATATTTAAGCACATACACAGATAAAGATGTTTAAAATGTTTAAAAAATATGTTTAAGAACATACAAACATGTTTTAAAAATAAAGACGTATATAAAATGTATTATTGAAACCTTTTTAATAAGCCTGCATGGAACATACAAAGTAGCAACAACAACAACAGTAATAATAGCAGTAATAATGGGGGAAGCTGCTTTTGAGTTCTCTTATGGGAGGCTCACTATTCTGCATTTTGAAAACCCCTGCTCTAAACTGTATCATCACAGGTGAATTTGGCAGAGTATTCCATTCATCCATCCAAAAAGCTCCGTTTTTGCGTTTCCCTCTATTTACACGCAAATGGAGATTTGCCAAAATTTCCAAGTTGGCCGGAGTTGTGGGTGTGCATGCCCATTCTTGTCGTGCAAACTATAGCCACAAATGCAGAGAAAAGTCTCCATTTTCAAAAATCCCTGGCTATGTGGGGGGAAAAATGCAGGTGCCTTCTGCCATGTTTTCAGAAGCCAAACATAGCAAACTGTGCATATGTGCTTGGAGTGCTTCTGCTTCTCCAGGAAATGAGCAGTATCACCGTGAGTTTTTCAAAGTACTGTAATTAAACATAGTTTTAATGATAATTGGAATTTGAAAGGGTAATATGAACCGTTGGGAATTATAATTACACCGGTAATCGTTACATCCCTATCACTAAAAAACTACTTGTACGAATGTGATTTGTTAATACAGTAAACCAAAATAAACTTATTCAACATCTATGAGTCAGAGTTAAAAAAAAAAAAAAGTACATGATCAGTAAGAGATCACAATATGCTACCTGTCCAGTGTCTTGATTTGAAGTCTGATTGCCTTTTGATAAAAACACAATATTGTACAACAAGTGGCAGTGGTGCCTATAGTATCTGAGAAAAATAAGACCACTGCATGAAGAAAATAAATTAATTTTACAGTCAGTGTTGTCTTTTCCCACAATATGCTGGTACTGGAAATTTTATGAAAACAAGTGAAAAAGTAAGCAGAGTGTATTAATAACCCCACCCACTCACAAAACACTTTGCCCCTCCTGCTCACTGATACTCAAGGATTAATTTTAAGTCTTACATTTCAATCTTTTAAAAGTGACAGAAAGGCACATGTAATGAATACGTGTGTGAAATAGACACATAACAATTAGAGATTTTGGTGCTGTGATTATTGTCAGAGAAATAATTGTGATTTCATGATTACTACAATTATTTTGCGGGGGCTTTATACAAGGGTGCGGTCCGTCCCATGCATACCTCACAATGGGTATGTGCAGACCATATGATGTACGCCCCTTTGTAAAGTGAAAATGAAACTTAACACATGTTACTAATTCCTTTGTCTCCCCCAGTTGTGAAGTTCATTTACCTTTTCCCTACCTCCTGAAATGTCGCTAACTTTCATTTGGAGGGGCAGGACATTTGTTTAAAGGGGCATTGCCCCTTAACTCTAAGTGATGAAGTAAGTAGCCTCTCATCCCTTTAATGTCAAAAAGATTGGACAATGCCAGGATTCATTAGGATCATCAGGCTTGTGACAAAATGAGACATCAACTGGGTTAGGCCAACCTCACTAATGGAATTTGCCTTTTCCATTACATTTGATAACAAAATACAGGATTTGGTATTATTTACTATAGCCAGAAAAGTTTCCTAATGATGGAATCACCTGTAACACTGCTGGTACTGATTTCGTTCATTTTGACAAAAAATAAGATGTTATCATCAGCAAAGAATGAAATTATGTGTTCAGTTGGCCCTATTGTAATTCCTGAAAGTAGAATATTTTCCTTAATTTTAATTGGCATTGAAATATTTCTGTTTGTTATAAATTATGCCATTGCATTCCTATACAATATCTTTACCCCCTTTATGAAATTGCTACCACACCCAAACCTCTCCAACACATTAAATAGGTAGGGCCAATCAGTTCTATCAAAGGCCTTTTCCGCATCCAGATACATAAGCACAGTATCTAGGATATCTTTATTAAAATGAATAACATTCAGTGCCCTTCTCACACTATGACAACCCTGTCTTCAGGTAACAAATACATTTTGATCCCTATTTATTATTATCAGGCACTATTTTTTGTAACCATCCTGCTGGCAACTTACAGATAACCTTGAGATCAGAATTTATTAAACTACAGGTCTAAGGTTCTCACATTCATAAGAAGGTTTGCCAGGCTTTGGCAACAGAGTGATTAAGGTTTGATGGAAGACAGCCTCCTTCAAAAATTTCTGTAAATATATCTAGATGACAATTTATCTTTAAACTTTTTATAAAAGGTCAATTGGAAGACCATCAGTACCTGACCACTTGCCAGATTTTTCCAATTAATAGCGTATCCAATCTCCTTTTTAGTTATTTCTAGGCCTAGATCTGTCCAGTTATCATTTGAAGTAACTGGAATATTTAGTCTGTTCAAAAATTCACTCAAGTAATTTAAATAAACATTTTCTTGTACATCATATAGTTTTTCATAATAGTCTTTGAAGATGTCAATTTCCTTTGGGGTCATTAAAGTTCTGTCATTTGTTGTGACAATTGTTAATTTAGTTTCTAATTCTTTAATTGAATTATTTTAATAATTTTCCAGCTCCATCACCCTAAAATGTTTGTTTTAACCCTAAGAAACTGGAGGTTGCTCTAAAACTAGACTGATATACTCACCTCTTCAAAGCAACAACTCTTTTTCCATTTCTGGCTGTCTTTTTTTCATTTTTTTCTTGGATACATTTTGATTTTTGTTTCCAATTGTGTGAACTGCTTTTTTGCTTAAAAAGCATAAATCAAAAAGATGAAAATGTGCTCACAACTAATTAAAATATAACTTATTCATTATACCACCTATTTTAGGTGTCAAAGCTGCAGAAAATGCAGGTGTAACAAACTAAATTATTGCTCTGTCTACTGTTTAATGTGCCAGTAAATCATGCTATGAACCAGTGAGCGTCACTATAACATTTTAACTAGACTTGCACTGATTACAATTTTTTGGGCTGATCCCGATTTCCCATTTGCAGGGTGCTTGGATGGCCGATACCGATTTTGGCTGATTCCAATCTCATTTTTTCCAAACACAATATGCAAGACAGTGCAATGTAACTTTCCCATTAGAACGTTTATTTTGAAAATAGAAGAAAAGTGTGCAAAAAGGTGCCAGGTTTTCTGTATGAAAACAGGCGCATTGATTGAAACGCCTGGTTTTTAGTAAGTCCCGAATCGTACCAACAGCTAAAAATTATCATACACACCCAATTTGTGTTCTGACGTGGCTCAGACCATCTGCTTCAGTAACACATCATAGACCTTACATACCACACACTGCAACCCAGTTTTACTTTTAAATAATCGAGCAGAACCTTGGAAAAAGGCAAATGTCTCTACATATGAGGAGCACAGGATGAACCCCTGCACTGAATGGACCAGAACACCTTTATAAATTCTTCTTTATAAATTCCCAACTTCTACATGCTTTGAGCTGAGTCAAGGTCCTGCTTTATGAGTAGAGGCACATGGGAGGATTCATAAAAACAAGTGCAGCACTATGCGAAGGATCCCTATCCTATTTGTATTTGGTAAATAATTACTTTAGTCCTGTAATGAAGGGGTCAAATTATTATACTTTATGGGATTTTTGGAATTATTGGTCATACATCGTACAGAGAGTAAAATTATTGTACAGATATGATAATTATCATAGATCTGGCCAGGCCTGGTTCTGGGGGGGGGGGGGTAAGAGTGGGCAATGCTCCCTTAAACAAACATCCTGCCCCCTCAAATGAAAGTTTCAGAAGGTAGGGAAAATGAAGTGCACAACAGGAGGAGACTTAGAGGAATTAGTAAAACAGTTCTTGTTTCACTTTCACTTTGTACAAATGCGTGTAACAACCCCCCGACCCCTCTGCCTCCGTCAGTGACATGTGCCCCTTTCACATTCCTGATTGCCGCCTCATATATGACTATCTTGAACTGGCCCATGGGTCTGGCTATGCGGCGTGACAAGAATTTGACCTGTGCTCAAAATCAATCAATTTCAGACTGACCGGGCGGTTGCAGGTCATGGCTGATCATGTGAAAATCGGCAAATTTCTACGCATGGCTGATTCATCGCTGCAAGTCTAATTTTAACCTCTGCTTTTTATATGTGGATAGAAACTCACTGCACACAGATGGGGTTCATTTTTTTTCTGTTTTTTTGTGCCGTGGTATTCTGCAGCCAGTACAAAGATAAAGAACAAAGATGGGTGAGAGGGGTATGACATCAATGCTGGAAAATACTTTACTTGTCAATGTTTCATAAGTAAAAGGAGATCTCACCATTGAAGACTTCGTTGAATTCTCCTGGCGGGGCATGGATGACAAAGTTAGCTGCTATGCGTACCTGTAAAAATAAAGAGCAAGGTAAGACATCCCTGAAAATAAAAACATCATATTCATGTCATACTCCAACTCTTCCATTTCAACTTCAAACTCTTTTTGCCAATGGAGTGACACTATGAAATACAAACAAGTAATATATAAACCAGAAAATACAAGGGGGGTGTCCAAAAGTTTGTGGAAAAAGAACATCGCTGGTTTAAATCACATGGCCCTTAATTTTATACAGATGGACTTAAAGACTGTTATCAATATTGCAGAAGTGTATTGACCAGGGATGCAACAGTACTCAGGAAAACCGTGAACCGTTCAGTTCGCCCTCCACAGGACCATCTGCCCTTGTGACCGTGGGATTTCAGTTCTGAAATTGACATGCCGGCTATAATGCCACCACCAGCCTGAATTGAAATCAAAATTGAAAATCGAGTTTCTAGAGGAAAAAAAAAATCTGAATTTTATTTTTGACCAAAATCATGCAGCCCTAATGCATGTACATTACAGATGCAAAATATGGCTAAAGCTACATGTTGCATGTGTAACATTAATATACCATAACAGTCACAGACAGATTAATGAGCACTGATATTACATTTTACACATTGTTGGTATTGGCAGAAGTTGGCTCCCACTGTGGCTGATTGTTAACCCTCAGATCTAAACATCCACCAGCAACCAAAAGCATCTACTGATCTAAAGTGAAACATCAATTTTGAACCACTGATCCTATCAATATATTAGGGCTGCAGCTATCAAATATTTTAGTATTCAAGTATTCGACTGAAAATTCCTTCGAGTAATCAGATAAAACTTATTTTGTCTTAGTTAAAGAGCAATTATAAATACACAAGAGGAAATAAGGTATTTCACTTAATAATGAAGGACCAACTGGTTTCCTTTTTTTTTTTTTTAGATAATTAACAGTTTTATTTCTACATTCATATTGTGCATAGCAACAAAATGTATTTTCTTGACTACAAACATTTCCAGAGGCAATTGCAAACAAATAAAAATAAACAAAACACAAATAAAAATAAATAAAATGTAATTACTTTCAACTTAGTATTTCTTGTAAGTATCAAAAATATATGGCATTAATAAATAAATAATAATATTAATGATAATAATAATAATAATAATAATAATAATAATAATAATAATAATAATAATAATAATAATGAAAAGGCATAAACATTGCCTTATTGATGTGCAACTTAACTTTGTCAGCTATAAGTTTGAGAATTTATAACTTGGACATAACAGGAATGTGTTGTAGCATATAAGAGGCAAGAACATTTGAACGGGAACTTGGAATGAGTCCATGCATGAACAGTTTTACACATTTCTGCTATATTCAGGAGAATCAAGGCAATGGCCACCCCACCTACCTGTCTCTCTCATAACCTATAACCCCCCCACACACATCCACTTAATTGATGATTCGTTTAATTTTTGCAAACAGCAGTTGGATTTTGCCAAAATTAGGCCGTGACAAGGTAAGATAAACTTTTCAGCAAGCCGTGCACCATTTTGTCGGTGCTTTTGGGAAATTAACCGTACAAGTCATGGGTGTACAGCTCGCCGCCTAAATCTATGCTTGTCGCAATTGTAATAAACTAGCCACACATTTGACAGTAGCCATAATTAATAGAAACCTAGTCCTCGGTAGAGCTAATGTTATGTTAATAAGGTGCATTAACGTTAATCTCATGGATTTGCACTAAATTAATTTTATCTTATCTGGGGTCCACCGCTCCATTCTGGGTGTCTTCAGAGGCGATGCTGCAACATCGCAGATGTGCTGTAGTGGTTTGGAAGGGCCGTGTTACAACGATACATGTACCAGTGTTCACCTGCTGTTCACTCTGAAATGCTTCCACACTTTCGACATTTTCTGTCTTTTTTTATTGCATTTTTTTGTGTCTTTCGTCATTGTTGTATTCACTCGCCTCTTCCATCTTCCCGCTACTTCAACCAAACACTTCCGCGTCCTCCGTCATCATCCTTTGCGTGAGTAACGTAAGCATGTTGTGCCACAAGTAGTCCATACAAAATGCCATGCTTTGAGCTTTACAATTAAATAAGCGATTCCTTGAGGCAGAGAAAATTCCTCGATCATTTTTTTGTAATTGAGGTACTCAAATTACTCGAGGAATCGTTTCACCTCTACTATATGTGTATATATGTATATATGTAATTCAGGCAAAATGCAGTATCTCAGCTTTTCATGCGGCTGCTCAGAGGTTCTGTAGTGACTAAAGAAACATATCTTCTGCAACATTGATTCAATGCTTGTTTTTATCTTCAGTTTATGATATGTTTTGCTGAATAATAGTTTTTCTTCAGTTTTCTCCATTCTGATAAAATGAACTTTGAATTTACCCTGGGCTTTTATGAACATATACATAATCAGTAAATGAAATTTCACAAAATACCTAATTTTTACTGGAAAACGCAAAATGTAAATGATAATATTATATTGGGGTGTAACAACACAGAAAAATTTCGGTTTAGTACGTTTTTGGTACAGGGGTCTTCGGTTTGATACATTTTCGGTACAATGAAGGAGACCAGTGAAGGGGGGTGTGTGCTCCGTAACTACCTGTGGGACACAGGACATTTCTACAAAATCCTGTTCAGTCATGTGAGCATTAACAGGCACCCCATGTTATGTAGTTTTGCATTTTTGAATGTTCAATGTTTGTTTATGGCAAACTGTAATTTACTGAGTGTTTCTGAATGCCTCACAGTATTCCCTCAGGTGCTGTGAACGTAACTTCACAGTAACACCACCGCAGAGGCACGGTGAAGGAGAAGAGGAGCAGGTTCACTTCATTTTGCCAACTTGAGTTAAAAAATAAAAACCTTTTTGATATAAAGGAACCTGTGGACTCTTTTGTGCCACAAAGCTGCAACAAACTGAAAACCAAAAGGGAAACTTAACAAATACACCTAGGTCTTAATTAGGGGTGGGAATCAAAAAACAATTCCAACTTAGAACTGGTTCCAGTTGATCAATTCCATTGGAATTGTACACCTCCAGCATTATCAATTGTTCTTAATGATTCTCTCATTTCCCAGCACAATGTTTTCTGGTTTTCCTTACGTTGTGGTACATTCAGTGTTTAATGTATCCTTGTGTTCTGTGTACTAGATGCATAAAATTAGAAAAGGATGCAAAAAATATCAACAAATGAGTCCCAGAGGATGCAAAGATAAAACTAAATTTACATAATTTTTTCTCCACAAATGGTCAATGAAAATGTCTCTTCCCTTTTTTTTTTTTTTTTTTTAATGAGACAGCCATTTAGTACACAGTTAGTAGTGCGGTCCGTGCGTACCTCCGTCCCATACATTTCTCTCTCACTCACACAGCGTTCAATACTTGCCTCTGAAAAAGGAACTAAAACAACTAAAACTATGGTATGATAGGGATCTTCCCGGCTCAGGCTGTCCAACTACCAGTGAACTGGTCTGTTTTGACAGTCACGGCTCTCGCACTTGTGGTAACCCCTCCCTGGTCCCTGCTGCTTCAGATCCTCACCCAGCAGAGAAATGGTCTCAATATAGATACTCAGGACAAACTCATGCCAGTTAAAATGGGGACCAAACGAGTGAGCTTCAACTTTACAAAGGCACTGATATCTGGAAAAAACAAAAGGAAAGGAGGCTTTATGAACTGAAGGAAACTAAAAAGAAATCCAGTGACTGACCTACAGAGTAACTTGACCACTGTTATCACTCACCAGGAGTGCCACCACTGACAAGTCTGAATCATATCACTCTGTTTTAAAATCGCCATTCTTTCAGAATATTTACATTTGTTTATTAAACAGTTCAGGAAAATATGATTGTTTCACTCTCTGCTTATGTGTGTACAATAGTGTACATGTGTGACATTGTGAATGATTTGATATGGAAAACGGTCAAACAAGCTCCACTATGACCTGTCCAACTACTTTTTCCCCACTCAAAAAAACACTCATGAATCAATAGAAGAACTGATAAGGAATTGGATTGGTAAGCAGAATCAACAATGGCATTGATATTGATAAAATCCTATCAATTCCCACCCTTAATCTTAATGTGTTAATATAAGTCATCTAAACTCCAGTAACTGACTCAGAGGGAAAATAACAGTAGAAAAGTGTAAAAAAAAATAAAAAAATTATAAACCAAAAAAATGGGGTTTTATCAGTTAGTGTTCTGTGATTCAGATTAATTTAGGTATTTTGTAGAATTTTCCAGTATCTACTAAAATGAAACATACCTGATGTGAATAATGCATTTTCAGCGTCAAAATGTTTTGAGGAATGAGTGAAAATAAAATAGGCAGATTAATCTGTTATCAGGTTTTTTTTTTTTCTGCTCTAAAGTGCAGGTCCTGCTGGTAAACTATTGGTTTTCAAAAAACAGTCGACCTCTAATGATATAACAAAAAAGCTGCACTTTAAGGGTGTCAATGTGCATAATTTCTTAAAAATTAAATTAACGACAAGTAAAAGAAGATAAAAACTGCATTTTAAATTGAGAAAGAAATTTCTCCAGGGGAAAGCACTGATCTTGAATTTGACATTTTTTCATGAAGCAAAAATTTGATTTCTCAAAAATAATCCAATATGTTGCTCAGCCCTACTTTTAGCCAAAGTTGGCAGGATCATAGAATAGTCATGACCACATCATCAGCGTCATTATCACTAAAGAATGGGAAAAACGACATCAGTGCCATCCACACCCTGGCCTGAAGTCAAGAGAGAAACACAAATTGAAATGAATGAGCTCCTGACTGTAGCATCTCACGCTCTTTACCAAAAGAAATCTGACAAAAGAAGGAGATAACAGTCCTGGATTGTCCATCTGGGACAGCAGCTAAACAAAGCATTTACATTTTGTTCTGAAATTATTAATTTTTTTAAGCAATACTTATTTCTTGACAATTTAGAGAAAAGCCATTCCACCAGTGTTCTGACTTCTTAAGTCTTGTGAGGCTGAATCACATGCCCACATCTCAATTTCATGATGTAAACACACGTATATACATTATCAGTGTCCAATAGAGGCTGGAATACAGCTGTCTGAGTCTTTCAGAAGGTGGGGTTAAACATTTTAAAGCCTCTTTCAGTTATATTCCCCTTTCCTCGCTTCTCTTCTGCTGCTGCACGCAACACTTCCCGTTTCCAGGTCACATGTCAAGCTGACAGTGAGACGACAGCCCCTCCCTCCCCCGCATGGTTTATGACCATATAAGGTCATAAAAATGTGCTGAGGACTAGAGTAGATGCTGGCTCTCTGGCTCTACTTCGGAATGAGTGTGGTACAGACGCTCAGCCAAGTTCCCCTGGTCTCACAGGCTGGTGGCTCTGGAGAACCTTCATGTATATGTGTGTTAGTGCTCTTGACCCCCAGGCCCTTATTAGCAGCATGTGTATACAAGGGCTCTGGAACATTGATTGATTCTTGCTAATGAGTCTTGTTGAAAGAAAGAACGACACTCAGGGAGGAGCAGTGTGTGTCTGTGTGTACGATGTGGAGATCAAAGTTTATCTGCAGCAGCCTAATCCTCTGTCATGACCCACTTATTCTGAATGCTTTAAAAGTCATTAAGCAACAGAAGTGTGTTTGTGTGACTTCACCAGTGGAAAATTGTGTTTGCAGTGTGAAATCCCACTGAGACAAGTCATTTGCATCGGGTCTGCCTCAGTACACTGGAGTTCCCAGTATGAGGACTATACTGGGAGGGAACTACATTAATTGTATAAGGAATACGGAAAATAGCTGTACAATACTGCAATAATGTTCTTTTTCTGCAATGTATATTTTAACAAGAAAAATACATTTTTATTAGATTATTTGTGGCCAAAAACATTACTAGAAAAAAAATATTCCTGTAACTATCATGACAAATGTCAAAATATTACTTATTTTGAAGTAGGCAGTAGGGCTACAACAGCTAGTCAACTAGTAACTAATAGTCGACAGTAGAGTTGTAACAATATGAAAATTTCATATCACGGTTATTGTAATCCAAAATTATCACCGTTATCATTATTATTGCAGTATTGTTGAAATGTGCTCAAAATGTTCAAAAACTTATACACACACTGAAATAATTTTACCAAGTTGTATTATGAAAAATAAAACAAACAAACAAAAAAAAAACAAATAAAATAACACACACAATGTCCTTTCTGTTGGCAGAAACATTAAAATATTTACATCAAACATACAAATGTGTATTAAAGATGGCACCTTATGGCCAGAAGAGATATCTGCACTAGGGGTGGGAATTGATAGGATTTTATCAATATCAGTGCCATAGTCAATTCTGCTTACCAGTCCAATTCCTTATCAATTCTATCAATTCCTGAGTGATTTTTTTTAATGGGAAAAAAAGTAGTTGAACAGGTCATAGTGGAGCTTGTTTGAGCATTTTCTATATCAAATCATTCACAATGTCACAATGAGCGAACCGGGTCCGCGTGCGAGCAGAGCAGGGGGAGGGACTCCACAGTTGAGGTCCTGCAGGCAGACACTTTAGAGCAGGAAATGAGCAGTATCACCTGAGTTTTCAAAGTGCGGTAATCGAACATGGTTTTCATGATAATTAGAATTTAAACAGTAATACTAATCACCGGGAATTTTACCGCGGTTTATAGTTATACCGGTAATCATTACATTCCTAGTCGACAGCAAAATTAGTCCATGACTAATTTAGTAGTTGACAGGTTGTTAGTGACACCATTGTATGCATCTCACAGTATGCAATCCCTAAACAAAGTTTCAGCGTAGCCAGTTGAAGTTGCAAGTAGGCCTGCACAATATTGGAAAAAACTGACATTGCAATGTTTTTTTACCCTGTGATATGTATTGCAATATGAAAACATACTTTGAAGTATATAACAGCTGTGTGGTGCTGACGTAGATAGTCAAACTAATTAGTTGTTACTTCTTGTTGTGGCAACAGGTGCAAGGCACAATCGACACAGAACATGCGTTTCAATATCATCCTTCTTGTAGCCAAAATAATTCCCGATTACTGACACTGCTTTTCTTTTTAGCACCAAATCTTTGTTTACGGTGATATTCTCTGATTTGTTGCTCATTTTTCAATGTTGTTACCAGCAACTCACACCAAACTGAATTAAGAACGACTGTGATTGCTGGTTTGCTGCGCGCAGTGTGTGTCAGGTACCCTTGAAATTAGATGAGAACACGTTGAGTTCATTTGCCTCCTAAATTGCAGGACCTGCGATGTGACTATTGTGCACACATACATCATGATGACGATACTCAAATGATATATTGTGTAGCTCTAGTTGCAAGTGACAGATATCACTTTTCCCAAATCTTTGATGCACTGAGAGCACATGCACACTAATGATCAGGAACAAAAGCAGTGGTAGAAGCCAGCTGAAGTGAGGCTACAAGAAACAAATGGTCCAAAGTTTGGGAACATTTCATGTGACAACCAAGAAAACTGTCACATGCCAGATCTGTAAGCTGAGCCTGGCATACTATGGGATCACTTCAACTATGCATGTGCATTTGCAGAGGAAATATGTTTTGGAAGATTTAGACCAACCTCGTAACATAATTAGATCCCCTGCTAGTAGTGAGCCAGTGACTTAATGTGGGTGTGTGAAGGATCATGACAGTTTAAAGAGTAATGTAATTTTGTCTATTTCATGATAATATTTATGCAGCATTAAGAAGAGTACGGGAGCCATGGATGTTTTTTTGCACTCTGTGTACTCAACAACACTCTACTGCTCTGACCAAGTCAATTCTAAAAACATGAAACATATTGTGTCCACCCTGCAGTAATTGTTAATGTTACTGTTTGGAGGTTTGGCAATTACTGAATGTCTGTAATGCATTGAGTGTGTATAGGGCAATGATGGTAAAGTGAGTGGATGAGAAATGTAATAATAATAATAATAATGGATTAGATTTATATAGCGCTTTTCTATGAATGCATACTCAAAGCGCGTACAGTGGAT
>JAPQRP010049682.1:0-12423 GCA_037367295.1 Apogon hyalosoma | reverse complement strand
AAGACCAATCTGCCATGGGAGACCCTACCAGGGGCAAATGCCCCCGACAGCAGAGCTCCTAGGGTCATTAGGGCTCTCAAACTCCTCCACCACGATAAGGTGACGGTTCTAGGAGGAGGGGTTGGGGGTACTTGGATAAAAAAAAAAAAAGTATATTTCAGGGGGTTCTCCACTGTAAAAGTTTGAGAACCCATGTTCTAAATGTCTGATGTCACTGTTGACACAGACAGGATTCATGAAACCACCAATATTTGACTGTATTCACATTGATCTGAGACCTTTTATGAACGCTATGATTTGGTCCCATGTGTCCGGTTTCATGTCATGTTGGTCACAAACCAACAGCACGACTCTGAAACCTGCTGAATCTGTCTAAACCAGCCTTAAAATCCAGGATACGAAGACACAACAGTATCACCGCTGTCGTATACTCGCGAAGCAGAAGATTTGAAGCTTTGGAAACATGATCATGTGCAAATGTGTGTTTGGTTTTTAAGTTGTTCATGGTTCTGCTCCTCCACCTCTGAAGGCATTTGTTCACCTGAATCTGAACCAACTGAATAACAAGGACTTCTTCTAGATGGCAGTGCTGCACCCCCTTCTACAAACCTGCCTTTGGACAATCAGCTTTACTCAAAGTCAGAGCAGAACGGAACAAACTCCCACTGAACTGAAGGAAACGACACATTAGAGATTTATCCACCAAGACTAAAAACATGGATATTTATTAAACCAATAACTAACCAGAGCATCTTCACTCTGTTTTTAATGTTTTCTGTACACGGTCTCTGAAAAATAAACTAATAAGCTAAATAAACTAATCGTGACAGTCACATGACCCTCAGCACACACTATGATAGTTAGACAGAGGTTAACCCTTTGAGCTCTGTGTGCGTCCACTCTTACCTGGGGTCCATAAGGACACAGAGCTGATCACCAGACTGGGATCCATGTCCAGTCAGATGTTCTTCTCTTCTCTGAGTCGTCCTCTTTACTGTCTCTGTCTTTTATCAGGACACCAGTCACCTCCTCCTTCATTCTTATCTCCTCATCGATGCTTCGGCTGCTCAGTGTCACAGTCGACCTCAAATATTTCATCACATCGAACGTGTTAATTCAGAGTTAAACCCAAAACCTGTCCTGATGAAGTTGATGCAGCTCTAACACCACAATCAGTAACTGACACTTTAAAGTTTGTTACAAAGGAATAAAGCAACAGGACAAAGCACAAGCAGCAGCAGTTTTGAACTCTTCTGTTGTGGAATCAGAATCTGATCCACAGAAAATCCACCAGTGGACTAAATGTGGAGTCTGTAAATGACAGCCAACCTGTGTTCGACACCAGGGAAACTAATGAAACCAAAGGATCAATGATTATTCCCTTTAAAGAACCACACAGATGTTTACTGATGAGACACGATGGTCCTCATTCATGAAACAAACCTATGACGATGAACTAGATGTACAGGCATTTCCTGTTAATTTCAGTGTGAATCAGTGTGATGTGAGAGAATGATAAGACCAGATCTCCTGTAAAGCCCAGTCAGTGTGGACCAGAACTGAACCAGACTAAATTTGTCTGATTCATACAATAGTGACTGAACATATGCACACACATGTTCATCACACCCAAACCTGTAGCCCAGGGTAGAACAGGTCCACACATAAACCACAGGTTTACAGTCAACGTAAGATTCATTTTCTTATATTTAGATGTGATCAGAGGTTATTTATGACACTTTTCAGATGTAGACAGTGGTTAAATTGTCTTTTGTTGGAGGGGGAGTCCTTGTGTATCCTACGGTGAATGACCATCTTATTTCACCAGCATCTACATTATATTGCCCTCACATTGGCCACAACAACTTATGTAATACTTTTTTAGTTGGGTTTTCATGTGTAGGCTGTGTGACTGAACAGTTAACTAAGCAATGAGGATGTTAATATTTTTCAATTTATTAACTTTTTAATTTTATCATGGAACATTAACAGGTTATTTATCTACACATTACAAAGCTGCAGGAAGAAGGTCAAATGCAGTTCAGCAGATACACTGAACAGTAGTCTGTGCCTCATACAGTTCAACTTCAGATTGTCAGAATACAGTCTATGGTCAATGCAACATGTAACTTAAACTAAATATACATAAACTTGTAGATATTGAGTGATGCAGTCGTTGTGCCACATGATGCCTGTTTGCACAGAGAGACAGCAAGTGTGTGATGATAAACATCAGCTCAACTCAGCGAATTAATGTTTCTGTGTCTAGATTCAGTTCAGATACTGAGTTTAACATGATCTTAAAACTTCAGCTGAATTAAATAGTTGGATTCTCCAATAAAACTTAGAAAAAATCTGTTCCACAGAAATAACAGACTGTACAACGCAGGACCAATCAGATTCCATTATTCAACACAGCTGTTAATGCATTATTTATTGGACACTGATGACACATTCCATGGGTGGAGGCTCAAATCTACATGGTTTCCATGGACACGAATGTGTTTGTCATCCTGTATCATCCCATGAGTTAATACGATGTTGACTGAGGTTATGAGCCACTGACCAGTAGATTTATTCAGATGAATTCTTACATTTATCCCCGTCCAATGAGGTTCTAAAGCGCCACTGCTATCGTCTAACTGCACCAGACATGGACGCAGGAGGTGCTGAACATACAGTGGAACCAGAGACAGTTCTGTTTGGATCTGTTTCCCATGTCCCAACCTAGAATGAACTCCTGGATGTTCCATCTATCATATGTTATTGTCCTGATCTTGTCTGATCAAATTATTTTTTCTCAAACTGTAGGATGTGATTCATAATGTAGAGATGATTAGAATGTGTGTGTTTGTGTTCATGTGGAGCTTTGTGTTGGCTCAGTGGCTGACAGGAATTCCTTTACATCAAAGACCTGTATACGAATGTCAAGAACATTCACACTGTGATGCATGGAGGCATTGTTAACCCCTGTTTATCTCTGCCAGGGAATAGAGGGTTATTCATGAGCAGCCACTAATGAGAGGTGCACAGATTAACAATAGTAGAGTAGAGCCGAGCCGCCAGCTCTGCATGACAGAGACCTCAGTGTGTGGAGGTTTGAGACCCAGCGCAACATCAAGTTTTAGCGTGGGATGAACGCTTCATTAACCTCTCCTCTCAAATCTCAACCCACTGAAATGATGCAGCTTATGTCCTAAACTTACACAATAGACTCTCCATTTCCATTATGGGAAGGCATGTTTAAATCTTTCTGTCCAGTTAGTTTTTCACTGTTGGAAAGGTTATGTATTTATACCTGACTGATTGAAACTACTACACCTACAGGGTGAAAGATAACTGGAGAGGACAGGAGTAAACACACAGAATGTAAAGAAACTATGACATGAGCAGGGTTTTTAAAGTCTCAAAGTAGTAAACATTTTTTAAACTACAGCAAACTAACTGCACATGATTTGTATCACAGATCTCAACTCACAAACCATGTTATTACCTAATACAAAATTAAACAGTGAATGCAGCACAACTAAATCAGTCATATGTGGCATATGCAGGAACAAATTTGTCAGTACCAGTGATTCTTGTATGAAACTGATACTGGGTTTAAATTGGTTGTGGATTATGTAGAGAGTTACCATACATTTAATTCTGCAAACTAATGGTTAAATATCTCAGTCAGTTGTCTCACTCGAAAGCTACTTCTACCTACTAGCTATATTAGCTGCTAGCTGCATATCTAACTATGAATGATCTATCTACACATGTCACTTATGTAAAGTCATACTGTATATTACAGGTAAGTAGCAGATTCACATTTGATCATATTGAGGTTATCTAACTTTGCAAACACCTTTAGCTCCAGTGATGTGAACAGAAACAGGAGCTTCAACCACACACAAACTCTAATCCTTTCAGCTTAAACCTCCACAGATCTCATAATGAATCAAACACATGGAAGAAAAATAAAAATAAAATTATATTATACTAATAAAGAGAATCATCAACTGCATTATATTATCTGTGTTTCACAAGGACACTGTGAAATGTACAAATATAAATTGTGCAAATATCAGGAAAAAAAACAAAAACAAAAAACAACCTAATATACAGTACAAATATAAGTGGACAAAATAAATCTTTAAGCCATATTAATAATAAATATGAAATATTAGCATAACTAACAGAATAAAATGGACTCTACGGCCTAAGACAAGTTCAGTACCATAGTGAATATGAGGTAAATGTTATAATTAGCATGCTAACATGCCAACATGCTGATGTATCCTTATTTTCCATGTTAGCAATGTATTAAAACTACATAGGACATCACAGAAAACACATCTGAGACTTAAAGGGCTCATTTGTGTCTAACTCCACTGTTGTGAGTCTGTGGTTCCTGTCTTTGTGTATTTGGACCCTAATAGTTCCTCCAGTTTGAATGGGAACCCTCCAGCTGCTCCAAAGCTATCCTTAGATTCATTTGGGCATAAATCCAGTGGATTTCTACAACCTGTTTGAATTCCTTCTTCATTTGTTTTGTCTATAACTAGTTCCATCTCCACATTTGCACATATAAGGTCCAGACTTCTGATGAACATTCATCTGAATACGACATAATAATTTGTCAGCAGCAGCGGTTGGAGTCCAGACTGAAACTGTCCACACTTTGAGCCAATTACCTAAATGTTCAGTTGTTGGTTGTATTAATGAACACAAGTGGCTGAACTAGACAGAAAGCACAGCCAATAACCTGGAGGGGGCGGGGTCTGAAGTGGCTCATGTGCATTTAAAGGGCCAGCGCTCCAAAGCACCTTCCTGGTGTCATTACTCAGAAATAGGGTTGAAGATGGAGCTGTGGAGTTGAATGAATGAAGAATTCAGAGCCAAGCAGAGCATTTACAGTTTATGGAGACCACAGGGAAAGGCTGGACAAGGAAGAATTCTGTTTTGAAAAAGCAAAATATCACTCCTTTAAGTAATTCTGTGGGTATTTGCTTTTATGCGTTTTTGGTCCTAAAAGGCAGGACACATAAGGTTGTTGACAATTAGTTGAAAACGAAAAGCTTAGAGACAACATCAGACATTCACCATTAGAACAAAGTGGGAGGCACCGATGTGTGTACCAGTGTTGACTTTAGTTATGGTGACATTTCAGTTGTTAAAGGGTCAGGGTTAGACCTAAGGGTTAGGGCCAGGAGCAGCCAACACATGCAAAGCTTACATGGCTTCATGACATGGAGTAAAGCACACAGAAATAAACAGAGGGAAAATCAGATTCATCACAATAATAATACTCATTTGGCACTTAAAGGGGATTCATTTTATTTGTTAATAGTTGCCTGATGTTGGGCAGTCATGGATAAATAATCTGTAATCCAGGTCCCAAAACAAGTGGCTCTAGCTGCTTCAGAGGAAGGAATGTGAACAGAGAAATGTGTAATGTAAAGCTGGAAATGTGGCGGCTCCTACACAGGTGGTCATTTTTCACATGTGACTGATCAGAGAGCAAATCCCACCTTTCATCATGTGGAGGGTTAATGTACAGTCTGTATGAAAAAGACAAAAACATATTTAAGTATACAAAATAAGATCCTGCTCAAGAAGATGAAAATGATACAAAACAGTACTTTCAAACTCTTTTTATTTAACAGTTAAAAGTTGACACTTACCACACAGCACAACATTTCAGTAATCTATGCCAAAAAATTCAATACCATTAAAATGTATTAAATAAAAACTATACAAAACAGTCTTTTCCTTGGTTTGAATGGAATTATGTACTTTTACCTAAGTTTATTTAAGAGTTAGGTGCATTATGGAGTTTGCTGGTTCTACTGCAACAACATTTAAAGTTTTCCATAATAAATATGTTTCTTAGCATTTGGACCATTGTTAGTATCATGCATATGTGCTTTTTTTTTTGGAAAAGCCTGCAAAACATCAACAAAAGTTGTTGATGTACACTGGAGACCAACTGGACTCATTAGCTCTGATAAAAGCCATTTAAGTTAGTTTAGATGCTCTACACCAGGGGTGGCCAGTATGTCGACTGCAATTTAAAAGTCGATCGCTAAGGCAGTGCGAGTAGATCACATGGCATTAAAAAAAGAGAAGTTTGATGACGGCCACTCCTGCCTGGAATCACACCTGTGCCCCCCACAGTGAAGGTTGTTTCCTACGGAGCTATCTAGTGTATCAGTAGTATTACACACACACACACACACACACACACACACACACACACACACACACACACATATACACACATATACACACACACATATATATATATATATATATATATATATATATATGGAGAGAGAGAGAGAGAGAGAGAGAGAGAGAGTACAACAGCTATTCCTTGTCGAGTCGTCCAATGACCAAAGGGTTGGCGGTTTGAATCCTAGCTCCGACTGTCCATATGTCGAAGTGTCCTTGGGCAAGACACTGAAGCCTAAATTGCTCCCAGTGGGTCTGGCAGCGTCTTACATGGCAGCAGCCGACCACTGGTGTGTGAGTGTGTGTGTGAATGTGAGGAACTGTAAAGTGCTTTGGACACCATGAAGGTGGAGAAAATGTAAAAGATGCATAAAATAAAATTACCATAATATAGGATATGTACAAGGAAAACAAAGGTTTTTTAACTCTTGCACTGAGGAAAGGTTAGTATTGCACTATTAGACTGGGGGGGGGGGCTGGTTGTTCAGTCAGTGTGTGTGTGTTGGGGGGGGGCACATTTAACCTTTTGTGGGTAAAAACTGTAAAATAATATAATTATCATCCAGTTTTATGTATGAACACATGTCCCAGCCCACCCCTTCCCCTCCTCCCAGCGTTTGCATCCTGTAGATTAGTCAGTCCCTGTAATCGTCTGTCAGTTTAATCCTACTCACAGTGACGTCTTGGTGGCTCCTCCTCTGCTGGTCCTCCTGGTCCTTCTAGTCCTCCTGTTGACTCCTTGGCCACTCTGTCCTGGTCTCTCATCGTGTCTACTGAAGGTAAGGCTCAGCTTCCACTCAATGCACAGTTAATATCCACAGAGGAAAATGTAGAAACAACACTGAATCTGTCTTTAGAGATGAGGGCAACGGCTGTCATTATTTAAATCTACACAAAAGGAAAACTCTCCTAGTTAGACTTCACTAATTTAACTGAAATCAGAGCATTTTTTATGTTTACATATAAATGAATATGGACCTGTCAAGTCAAGTTTACTATTTTAATGGCTCTAAAGGTCCTTTTTTTTTTTTTTTTTTTTTTTTTACTTTTTCCTCCAAGTAAGACTAATAAAACAGATAATGCTGCAGGGGAAGGTAACTGGACTTAAAATTCATTAATATAATCAGTGGTGCATTCACTGTTTAAACACTGCTGCATGTTGTTATGCAGTAACTGTTGCTTTCTCTGAGTCTGAAATAAAACCATTTAACATGGCTTAATGTTTATCTTTTTTTCACAGTGCTTGTTGAAGTTGCTTGACACATTGCAACCATGGCTGCTGTAAGTTAAACACTGATAATCCACACTCATGTTTTAGTAGATACAGGGTAAAAGTCACTTCATTAGTATTTGACACAATTAAAATCAGAACAATGGTGACGTGATATTACTGAGAAGATTTATAGTTGAAAAACTAATTAAAATGTGTTCTTAAAAGTTAGTCAAACCCAGTAAAGACAGTCATAATACTTAATGTATGCATAATGTTTTTGCAAGGAAAGTCAATTACTGACTATTTCAGAAAGACTAATTTAGAAGGTTTTTTTAGATTTACATGATCATTCATTCTAAAGGTAACAATTTTTTTTATAGATTTTAACATATTTTAATATTTTTTCCTAATACATTTAGATCTATTATAGAAAACATAGCGTAAAGCAATAAAAATGTATATAAAAGTTGTTTTTGCAGCAGTAACAAATTTTTGATAATCAAAATATCAATAAACTCAAATGTTTCTTTTCTTATCACATTAAATTCATCCTAAGCTCATATTTTATAGTGTTTATCATGAATTTAAAATAAGAGCTGGCTAATATAGAACCAAAACTGTAATTAAAATAAAAATGGAAAATTATCAGGATGAATGTGATTATGCGTGATGGGATAAATGAGTCTGGTTTGGACCAGCTCTATATGTAAAGTGTCATGAGATAACTTTTGTTATGATTTGGCGTTATAAAAATAAAATTTGCTTGCTTGATTGATTGATTGAAATGTCAAAACTTTCTTTCCAGTTTAAAGACTGATTTTTGGTCTAAAAAGTTGAAGAAACCAAGATATTCCTATAAATTAATGTAAATTATTGGTTAAAGACAAAAATGAGATGAAAATAGTTCAGACCATTTCACAAGTCTAAAGGTAGAGCACTGAAAAGGATTCAAACATCTGAATGTGTTGAAAAACTAAAATAAACTCGAGACTTAATATTGTGTCATGATAATGACAATTATCAAGATAATCAGCAGCTATGATTATCATGATATAATATAAAAATGACAGGTTTAATGATGTTTAATGCTGTTCCTGTGCCTGTAGATGGATCTTTAAGCTGTTTTTAAGAACTTACTTTAGAAATGTGAATGTGATCATGTGAAGCAGATTAACTGTTCAGTTGGGGGCATCATTCAGGTTCTGGTCGGCTGCTTCTGTGTCTGTGGGAGAAAAACACTAGTGGTGATGAGGAGCCACTGAGGTACTGAAGCAGAAAATCACAAACAATAGTGTACTGACAGATAAAGCAAAGCATGAAACCAAACTGCTCTGAATGTGAAAATGTCATCTCTTTTCCACTTCAGAATTTAATTAACTTTTATTTAGAATATGAACAATAAGAAAACAGTTGTAGGCAATGTTTTGTCTTTTATAAAAGTAAGAAGGTAAATTAAGTCATTTATAAATAATGTATCTTCAGTTTCCTGACCAGGTGGATTCTAAAATAAAAATTAAACCTCTTACATTTTCTTTTAATTTCCGTTTTTGAAAATTAGGTCAGTACAACAGACACATTTGCAAAACACTTCATTTAGCTCTGATTTATCTTTATTCATATTAGTAGGAATCATCCATCAATAATACAGCAGTGACATTAATTTTGATCATGAGGATCAATGATGATCAATGTAAAATAGAAAGGTACGGCAGAGATAGCACATTTCCATGATTTCTTAAGCAGAATTAAATTCCCTCAGGCTCCGCTGTCACTAGAGTTAGACAATACAACGTACAATGTGTGTCACAGTAAAAAGGATCATAATAGATTAAAATTGATAGTTATCACAATACATGTCAAGTAATTGTTTCTTTAATATTTACTGACTGATTTTTGCTCATGAGTGAATGTATGAGAAAATAGACTCGACAAGTTATTTGTGGTTTTAAAATATTTGTTTAAAAAATGTCATGAAAAAAAAAGACACAGAAAAACAAGATTAAAACTTTGCAACCAGATCATTTCTTGTTCAACACAACACAAACAATGTCAGTGGCAGAGCCACAAAAAATGGAGGGGTGTGCTATATATACATACATAGGAGATATCCCTCTGTGACTTGTCATACTCCTGCTCAGCAGGACTGCTTACTTTGTTTACAGAACATACTGTGCTTTACAGTCATATTTCACAACACAATATGCACTTTAATCTTAACCCATAAAGACCCAGGGTGACTTTTGTGGAAGTTCCCAAATTAATTTTTGTCCATATTTAACATTTCTTAAGTGATTTATCACCATATATCATAATATTATCCTCTGCATTTTGTGTTTTTTTAGTGAAAATCAGATATTTTCCTATATTTAATTAACTGATCATATACTTTAATCATCATGATGAGATTACATTTGAAGGTTATCATATCGAAAACAGAGAAAACTTAAGAAAAGATTTGCTTTGAACTGAACATAAACCCAGTGTGTCCATCCACTGTCACTGATCCAACTCCATGGGTTTTACTGGGGAATCAGTGCTGTAGAAGATGGTGGTGTTTCCATGGTAAGCCTCTGAACGTCCAAATATGGTCATATCTGATGACAATGAAAAATGAATAACTGCATTTTACACTAATTATTGACATGGACTGATAGGATTAGTGGATCAACAGGTATTAAACAGTTTAGATCAGTAGATGGTTTAGGTCACCAGTGGTGGTTTGGGTCTTTATGGGTTAACTAACCCTGAGGCTCAGATGTCCTAGTAACATACGTTTTTTTCCATTTGGTAGGTCTACAAGCAGTTCATGCAGGAAAATGTGTGTGTGCATGCAGAATACTTTACCATCTGTCAAGCAAAACACAAACGATTCACAAGATGCCAAAACATGTCCAACAGCCAGTGGATGCAGTCAAATGGATCTACACACACCAGTTAGACACAGGCCAATGTTTGACAACTGTGTGTGATTCACTCAATCACTGGCTGTGTTCTGTGGCTGCCTGTTTGTTTTTCATGCAGACCCAAATGCTGCTTGAATAGGCAGTTGTCTCCTCCTTATTATTAGACTTTAGTTCAGATTTAACTCCCGTTACCAGGAAAAATGCTAGTTATAAATGGCATGTGCACAGTAGACCCCCCCAATACAAGAGACAGGAGAGCCTCAGGGCGCAAAAGTTAAGAGTCCAAGCACTTCCCACAGGAGTGAACATCACATCCTAAAAAGTACCAAGACAACAAATAGCAAATAGGTCGACCTTATAGATGACTGGGGTGTAGTTCTGTAGGTAACACTTGGGACTGGGACGTGAAGGAACCAGGATAGGACAGGGTTTAGTTCCCAGCCAAAGCAGCAATTTTTTCTGCAGATAAAAAAAAAAAAAAAAGGGGGGGGCATTATTGAAAGGAAAATAAAAAATAACGTAAAAGATGGTCATTTGTGGTTTTACACTAAGACAAACACTTCAATCTTAAACTTAAATCTAGAGGAAGAGCATTCAGTCCATTCAGTTGATAGATATGAATCTTTGAGACATAATGGATAATGGCTGGAAGAAGAAGAGAGGATAGGTATGATGGAACCCAACCAGGAAGAGCCTTAGAATCAGAATCGAACCTTCCAGAGCTCAACAAATGCCACTACAACCAGTGATAAAGCGTAAAGGGCAATGATAACCAGTGTTCAAAGACACAAGAGCCAGTAGCAGCGTCGCCTCCACCAGTGACTGACATGCAGCCTCTGGCGGTCACTTCCACTGCTTTGTCCATCAGGCTCTTGATGCCTTTGGCAAATTCCAAGCTTTTCACTCCATCGTACTGACTAGGCAGCGTGAATCCTATGGACAGTGCCTCTGTTTCTAATTGTTGCTGACCTGAACTAAAATTGCACTTTAGAATCTGTCAAACTTTTTGTTATCACTAAATTATTGTCTGTTTTAATTTATTGTTATTGCCCATGGCCAGGTCACCCAGACAGAAGAGACCTCACTCTGACTTTATCTGGTTAAATAAAGGTTGAATTTAAGAAAGAATATTCAACACATTTATGATAAAATGTTTGTTCCATATCAAAATTTTAAGAAATATAAAACAGAATGAAATGTTTGAACAGTTAGTGTTTCAGCTGAATAAACACATTAAAGCCCATGGATAAAAACCTAGATCTAATGATACTGATCATTATTACTATTTCACCCAGATGTGGCTGTAAGCCCATTAAACTGTTAACATGTGAAGTATTCGGTAAATCCTTGTGTTGTTCCTCCTCTCTGAGCAGACCGGCTCTTTCCGTATGGTGTCAGAGGATGAGCAGGCTATGAGGTCCAAGCTGGAGCACCTTACAGTGAAGGATCATGGACCAGTGTTCGGACCATGTCACAAACTGCCTGGACATACTGTGCAAAAGGTGAGTAGAACATTCTATCCACAGAGTCCACAGAGGATCCAGCTGGTCTGGAGGTTGGTGTGACATCACTGTCATTATCAACCTAAAACTGCCAAGGGGTTCAACTTACCTGCACAGTATTTCTAGTATGAAAAAATTTACTTTGTCATTGCATTGAGGTTTTCACTTCACAAACGAACATCTTACATCATAAGATGGGTTTGTTTAATCATCACCTAAGTATCTTTAAGAACACCAACCACTTGGGATGTTTGTTTGTTTCCAATATTAAAACTGAAAACAGCAAAGAAAAACTAAGAAAGAAAAAAAAAGCATATTTGAAATGGAGTGACTTCTATACTCCCACCCCCACTCCGTCTTTTTCTACTGGTCTACAAAAGAACTCCAAAATATTACACATATCAAAAATAAACTCAGTCCAAGCCTATATATGTGATATACATTGTATATATAGTTCATTATTCATAATCACATAATATATTACTCATTATATACATTGTAAAATACATAATGGGTTCTTCTGTGAACCTGGTCCTAAAAACAGGACATGGGGCTAAAAATTCAACCCAGATGTAGACGAATGTTA
>JAPQRP010049681.1:0-12424 GCA_037367295.1 Apogon hyalosoma | reverse complement strand
GAGAGAGAGAGAGAGAGAGAGAGAGAGAGAGAGAGAGAGAGAGAGAGAGAGAGAGAAAGAGAGAGAGAGAGAGCTTTGACCTGTAAAAAGAGGATCAGAAGGGCAGAAGCTCTTTTAGCTGCAGGGCTTCAGCCAATGCCAATGGTTTCCAGATGCGCCTCATTTGCCCTGCATTGCTACAATACATAGACCACTGTCCTCCATCAAGACGTCAGTGTACTCACATACAAATGCACTTGGGCACAAAGCAAATACAGACACAAATATCTAACACAGAAATAAACAAACAGATGCAACAAGTACCACCTTTTATTTGCTTATGATAAAGATGTGTGTGAAGAAGAATCTATATAAGAACACATTGGCGTAATGTGGTTAAAATAACATTTAGAATAAGCAGAGGTGCAAAGCTAAATTACATGAGCTACAATGGCAGAAGAAGCATCCATTGCTTTACTTAAATAAAAGCACTTATTGTTATTTAAATGCTTTCAAAACCTTCAGAGCATCATCAGTGACATGTTCGTACACCATGAAAAGTAGCCATTGTGCAGTAAAATGATCCTCGTCAATGTTTAATTTCAAATATTTGATATACTTGGGGTAGTTTTATCTACAGTAATGGGTCATATTCTGCAACATGGTCATATTTCTGTAGCATTCACATCCTGTGAGTGCTGTCGTGTCTTTGCAAAATAAAAGTATATTCAAATTTGTAGAGCGCTTGAGGTAAATATCTTGGTTACATTCCACCACTGATGTACACTCAACAATAAACATTTAAGTACTTGACAAAACAAATAAAATAGAAATGGACACACACAGACAGATACAAACAGATACGGTGTGGTGTGTGGCAGAAGGTCCTTCCCACGCACTGCTGTATCTGTACAAAGAGTCAGTGTTCGGGGGCCTTCAGTGTGGCGATGCGTGACACGGTGGTGTGAAGCTGCCTGTAAAACTCACAGAAACAGGTACGGGTCACAGGCAACAGCATACATGGAGGGTCAGCCTGCTCTTTCTCACTGTGTCTGTACTTAGTGTTTGGCTGCATGTTTGTGTAGTGGAGGTGGGGGGATGTGAGTGTGTGTCCATTCCTCTGTATTTTTGGAAACCGCATGGTTCGAAACAGTATGTCCAGTTGCACACATGGCACAGCAGTCACGGAGGACTGTCATTGAATGTGAGCATCCACTGAACCCCCACCCACACCTCGATAGCCGCAAACCACCACCGCACATAAAAGCATACATTCAACATACAGACACACACAACATACTGCCGAACGTACTCATCAGACACTGAGCACCGCATATGGTACGAGTTTTAACCCTCTCTTTCCACTGTCCTGAAGTAGGAATGATCGTCAGCCAATGATAGATACATCTGTAAACTAAGGATATATCATTAGCAATAGTTAACAGTCTTGCAGTGTTTATATTATTGATACACAGACCTTGAGGACTGTCAAACAATTCATGTGGATAAATATGTCTTCCAGGTGGGGTTATTGATCACTAAGTGGTCTGCTGCACAGCTTGTGGTGTTGCACCTCAAGCTCAATTGATACCCTCATTAACCAATTGGATTTGGCCAACAGCCTGATGCAACGTCTGTGTTTGTTATTGTGAAAAAGAAATGAGTCCTTTGGGGATAACGCTGGCTGAACTGATAAAAGGACAGGAGCAATGGTGACAGAGGAGAAAATAAAGAGCGGTAGGGGAGAGTGAAAGTCGTGTTTAGATGAAGGAAGTGTGTATAATTGGAGATGCTGAAGTGAGGGTAAGGGTTCACCTTAGGCTGAAAGAGAATGAAGAGAGGTGACCAGCTACCAGTTTACTTCATGTAAATTGAGCACATGTGCATGCATGTGAATGTATGTGCATGTGCCTCTTGGTGCCATGTTGCCCCGGCATACATTAGACAGTGTATGTAGCCTATGTGCTGGCAGGCTAGTGGAACATCTGGTTTCCATGAGGTCCTGCACAGGCTGAGAGCAGCCAAGTACAGCACAGAAGGTATTAGAGGTAATTTACTTATTAGAGAAAAAAGACTCAATCTCAGGAGCTGTGATTGTAAATGGAGATGGGGCTTATCTGAAGGACTATCAGTATCCCTGCGGGGGAAATGCAAGCAGTGGCAGTTTAACACACGCACGCATGTGTAGGTCATAGCCACAAACACAAGTCAAGTGCACACAACAAACACTATATTATTCAACATTATTCTATTACTTTGTTTTTACTTGTGCTTATAAATTGCACTGCTAGTCCTTTGTGACAGCATAATAACAGCAAGGCTGATAAATAAACAAGATCTTTTAGCAGCAGTCATAACTCTACTGGTCTTCCATCAGGATGTCTTGGCTTGTTGGTGCAGATATAGTGTGGTTATGCAGCAGGACGTCTATTGCAATGTACAGACAGTATAAGTAGGTATCAAGTTGAAACTCCATTGAGCTACTGTTCAGACACACCAGAGCCAACCTTTCTGTTAGTACTGCTCTCACGGCCAAGCTGGTTAGTGTGCTGGCTCAGACAGGAGACACAAATAGACACTTGCAGAGGTCTCTATAGTGTTGGGATGATACCACTGCAATAAAAAGCAGCAATTATTTTCCAAGCCATTTCAAATGTGCGTCAAACTTGACCTGAACAGAGTGGAAACAAACCAGCAGCTGGCTGGGCCCAGGGAGTGGAAGGGTGACACGAAGGAAGAAAAGTAGAAGTGTCTTACCTTGATTTACCCCAGGCCGTCTGATAATGTACTGTACTAACTCCCTAAAGTGGCAGGAGGCTGTGTGTCAAGACACTTGTCCAATAATCTTATCATCATCTGTATCAGGGAATGCTTTTACTCCATGACACTTTTTGTTTCCTCAGTCCAGACACACTATTTTTGTGTTGCTGCTGAATTTTGTCATGGTGGAATTATTTCACTCAAGGCACTAAGAGATGACATCAGTGTTTAGGGATGCTGTCACTGTTAACATCTCTGAAAAATGGTTGCTGCTATCTGTTTGTAAATCAGATGACGTTTTTGTGGCTAGTTAGTCATCGTCAGAATGTGTCTGCAGTTAGATGGAGACATTTTGACCTTCTCAAAAATGCCATAATGTTAACCGGTGGCTCGGTGGCAGAATTACACAAAGCGAATGAGGTAGACATGCATGCTGAGGCAATCTTGTTATAACCATCCTGAAAAAACCTCCCAGTCCTATCGCCTATCCATCTTTCTGGGCCTCCAGTGAGTGGCTGACCTTCTCTGATAGTTGTCTCCCGGTGATCTATGATCTATGTGTACTCCCCCAAAGAAGAAGCCCTCTCCCATGCTGCCTCACACACTGACCAGCCATTTGCCCTCTGGAGAGTCCTAAAACACTATAAAAATATATCAAATAGCAGTTGTCTATTGACCTGCAAAGTTTGTGGATCGCAAAATCAGACACGTCATCTTCATTAACCTTGGATACGCACAGACAAATGCACCCGTATTGCGCAAATCATCTGCTCTTTATCGTCCACCTCCCACATATTCACGTATTTAATGAAGAAAATAGCATGCCTGTGTTGTTTCGTGTGTCAGCAGGGATTTGTGGGCTTGCATTGTTATTATGCATCTTTGCTTGACAGGTGGATTAAAATAAACAAAATATTGTGCACGATTAGGGTGAAACGAAAAAAAATGTCATCTATCACATCTTCAGTACCTGATGGTAAATGTGATTTGTTGTGATTTGTTTGTGTGTTTGCAGTGGGAGGGAGGTTGTTGGATTAGAGAAGAGAGTTTTTGGCACCTAATTCATTGATTGATGATGTAAATTGGGTGGGCCAAGGATCACTGAAAAGAGGAGTGTGTGGGTGATGTCTGCCCGTAACTGCGTGCCGTCTAACAGATCCCAGTTTGGTATGACTGGACAAGCCCTGAAAATGATAAAACAGGCTCACATATTAAGATACACCCACGGAATAAATTCCACCTGAGTCAGTGTCCATAAGTACGTTAAAATGTACAGGTTGGGGTTTTTAGTGCGTCAGTGTGTGTTATTGCACATCAGTGTGTGCCAGACTGCTGAAGCCGGAGTTTACGAGGGGGAGCTCTTTGTCTGTTCTGTGTCTCTGTGTCAGGGTGACTTTACCACAGATATCTGGCTCATCTCGTCTCTTCCAAAGTTTTAAAATGCTGCACTTTTCCATCTTTATTCTCTTTCATGGAAGTGATCAGTTGGAAAATTAAGATAACTGTGAAGTAAAATTCCCTCTCCACTTCTTTCCTGCTCTTTACAATCACACACACAATCATTCTGACTTAATTAGACAATCATGATCACTCAAGGTACAGCTGTGCAGAGAGTAACTGTGTTTACAACTGTAAATAAGCCTACAATTTTACTTCTGGAGTTTGAGACATAAGCCTATAGTACTTCTGTGCATTTGTTGTACTTGGCAGCGTGTCTTTCACTCCATCCCTTTATCCATCTGTCTGTCCATGTCTGGGTCCTGAGATGCTCTAACCGCTGCTGTCTGTGTGGCCTCTTTTGTTGTAACGTTGGGCTGCTGTTCTCTTTCCAGGGAAACCACGGTGTGTCAGAGCCACAGAAATAGATCTCTGTTTACATCACCTTAAACCCGGCCCAGTGCTTGTTTTGAAAGATGTTCTGTGGTGAGCTCTGTGGAAAAATGTTTCTTTTTCTTTGGGTTGGAAAAGAAATCACCAGGTATACATATAATATCTACTATGGTTGAATTGACAGGGATTTTGCATTATGAAGCTAATTTTAGACAGCATTATGGACAGCATAACATGTTTGGATGTCCCCACATATTTTTAAATACATTTTTGAAGAAATGTTTCATGATTTTAGTCATAACCAGCTTTTAGATGAGGGCATTTTGAGATAGCTACTGCAGCCAAGTGAAGTGCTGTTGGTGACTACACATTGAAATTCCCTTGATTTTATAGCATTGTGCAGGACTCCCCCTACAGGACACAGTTTATATTGCAGTAGTGCAAAAGTGCAAAAGCCTGCTTCTGTTTAAGTCAGAATCAGTAAATTCCCATTGTAAGAATCAGTTTAATAAACCCAACATTATGAGAGGTAAGTCATTTGTTGATGTTACCAAGAAATTTCAACACCAAACTTTGTCCTAAAATGAGATACTGTATGGGAAGTAGCACACCTTCTTACAACACGGTCATACCAGTATTTAAAGATGAAATCATCAACTGCGCAGCATTGCTTGTCACAAAATTGTCCCAAAAAAATTCCCATAAAGAAAGAAATAAACAACATCCTACTACTTTCTATATCACTTCTACATCTACTTACGTTAACTACTATGACTAACTCCATTCAGTGCTCCCATGCCTCATGGTTTAATGTGTGTGAGTAAACGGGGATAAGTCTGAGTGTCTTCTACGTCTTGATGAGTTGCTGATAAGACGTCAGGGGTCAGATCTGAGTGGTCATCTCCTTTCCACTCTCAGAGCGCATCATAAATCACATGATAGTGTCTGGGTGCTGTCAGGGCTGCCTGCTGCCCACCAGGGTTAAACCAACAGAGTCCTGAGAGGGGAGGTGAACAGACAGAGGGAGGCCTGGGTAAATGCTGCTTTGTCTTCTTCACTGACAATGATACAACTGTGTCAGGAAAAGGGAGTAAAGACAAACACAATACTCTTACTCTTGACATATTAAGACTTTGCTTACTATTGATAAAGTCACTGCTACAAATGCTACTATATTGACATGATATGTCCCAGCCATAGAGAAGGTGATGTTTTTCCCATGTAGTCGTGGTTTATTTTCACTTTCCATCTGCTGCTCCATCTTTCTTTCCCTTCCTCTTTGTCCCCTCATCCTTCCCTTAAGAGTAGAGTGGAGGCTGGAGGCCTTACCCAGAGCTAAAGATAGAGCTCCTTAGAGCTTTCATCTGTCATTCTGTGACAGTATTTTAATCAGGCCGGGAAGATCTTGCCTACAGGCCAGACCCAACAAGGGGCTTGAGCAGTCCTGAGCCTGCTGGACAGCTGCCAACCCATGGCAGGCGTGAGAGTAAACACAGCGTAACACTCATACTCGATCTAATGTCAGAACATAGAGGACAAATTTATACAATGCTGCTGAGTGCTGTTGAGTAACACGATAAATTTGCTTTGACTTGTACTCAGCTGGTGCCACCATTAAGAAGATGCTGGCTCCATGACAATATAATATGTCTCAGTGTCTTGTTGTGGTTAACGTGTACAACTTTGTGCAACACTGAAATTAATGAAGCTATTCCCAAAAGCTGGTCTAATCTCCAACAAGAGTTTCATAATGTAATTTCAACGTGGTAAAATCTTACTGTATGGCATGTAATGTAAGAACGTCCACCTGGCAGAGATTATTCATCTTGACATTTTTCTGTTGACGCCAAAGTCTAATAGATCTCAGTATCCCTACTCTGTACAGCTCTAGTGTTTGAATTTAGTTTTCTGGAAATACAATAAATGAAAACATGCTATATTTATAAGGCAAATACTCAGAATGAGACTTCTTTAGCAATGGTGGGATTTCCTAAAATTTCCTAAGAATCAAGTGTCGTCTGCAGCAGTGAGATGACACTAAATGAGTCAGCAAACATGATAAATATCTGAAAGATAAGTTTATGTTTGAAGAATTAGTCACATATGAGCCTGTTGTAATATTGTCAGACCTTGTTTGGTAGTGTATTCTCTTTATTGTTTTTGCTTTGTGATGTTTTCTTATGATGTATCTTTATCAAGCCTTTGCATGCTAAAGGGAGACCAGGATCTTATTCTGTGATCTGGTGTTAATGTTCACAGGAGACAGTTTTGTGCTTTTCTAGAGTTGCAAACAAGAGAAATCCTAATGTCATCATTTCAGAGTTCCCATATTTTTGTAACATCTAATGAAACAAGATTAAAATATAGAGCAGTTTTAATACATATGGAAGACAGCTGTTTTTTTTTAACAAGTATAATTACAAAAAACAGAAAAAAAAACAACTAGAGGCTATATAACCATATACAATGTTTGTTTTACAAATAATAAAACAGATTTCAGTTCAACAGCAATCTGTTTAATCAAAATTGGTATTTTGAACATTTCAAACAACACACAGCAGCAGTTTTCATTAGATCTACATCAAATACAAATAATTCCACATAAAATCACCTTAAATGTTTTTCTAAGTGTGCTTTAACAGGATTACACTCAGTGCTTTAAGAACAGATGTTGCTGATAAAATGTTAAAGTACTGCGTATTTTACGTATTTTTAAATGTTTAATAACAACAAACAACATTTCTTAGACCTTTATTGTCTTAAGGAAACAAACAAAAATGCTAGATGATACACCACCAGAGAAACAACATAAATACCTGAAGACAAAAATGAAACAAAATGTTCTTGTATTATGGCATGCATGGTAACACTGACAGTAACAAAACATTTACTGCAAATAAGGCCCTCCACCCTCCACTATGTCATGCATTTGCACTGAATAAAGAGGTGTAAATAACCCAGAGGATCACTGCTCTCCAGCCAAACAGATGGATGCTCTCATGGTGCAGTTGGGTTAGCAGAGTGATAGAAAGCGCAAGAAGAAAAAAGGGAAATATCACACAAATATGCATGAGGCCAGAGATAGAAGTCATTTCCTGAGGAGAAGAGTGCAGCTCCAGCTCTCCCAAGAAGCCTGTTAATGTGGGAAAGGTGAGGGGAAAGCCAGGTTGGGCTGTAGGGTCACGAGTACAGGCTTATGATTAGAGTGAGAATGGACCTGGAGCTGCAGTCGGTGTGACTAATGATGGATGAACATGGCAATCGCTGGGGGTTCTTCCTGTGTTTTGGGTAGACCTTAATAGTCTCTTAATTTTCTGGCAATTGAGTAGATCTCTGTTGAGCTGCACATATTAATGTATTCTATCACATGAATAAACACATAAACGTGAAGCTGCATCAGCAAAAAGTCATTTTTGATATAAATGCTGTGTTCTTTACACGCCATCAATGGCCTTAAAGCACCTTAACGTGTTTATATCCATAATGCCCCGTGATGGCAGTGTGTTGACTATTTTCTTGGGTCAGACATGAACAGAACTCCCCGGTGTCGAGGTATCACACAGTGGCATCAGCTTGCTCTGAGCTCATCATCTCAAACTGCTCTTTTATTACAGGAAATGGCGTGTGGAATGAGAGGCAATCTGTCTCCTTGGGACACATCTGTACTGAGAGAGCCTGATGATGTAGGGAGGTCAGAATTAGGGTAGGGAGTAAGAAGCCTGAGTGTGTTTGTGCTAATGTTTTGCAGTCCTGTCACAAATAAAGTTGTTACAAGTGTGGATATTTTCCCATAGTAGAGTCCGTCTTTGCTTTTCCCAATTTTTATGTAGCTTAAAGTTAGAAAATGAGTTATAAATTTAGATTAGGTGTGGACAAGATACCAGTTATGGGCCAATTTAGTTTTAAAGCCAGATTATAGTCATGAGATAATAACCTTTACCCTGAGATTTTAAGCTTGTGTACTATGTGTGTTTGCATTTGTATATGTCATGTATGTGCGTGTGGTCCTGCTGAAATGATAGATATGTAATGGGCGGAGCATGAGGTGGAGGGCAGTAAACACTGAGACATTCATGTAGGAGGTCTGGGTGCAGACTAAAGCCAGAGCTGTCAGGATCCCAGACAGAGATACAGATAGATCCCATCCCTCCACACTCTGCTGCTTGGTCTACACAATAAACCATCCTACCTACCAGCCCTGTTTTATAACCTTTAGACCATTGGCTGTGGCCTGGGCTCATCAGCAGTTCTTCAAAAAAAAAAAAAAAAAAAAAAACATCTTACTCACCAACATATCACCATATGCTTTCAGGCACTTTTAGTTTTGCACAACAAAATCATGATTATGGTGTTATCTGTGCCGTCCCCCAACACTGCCTATAATGATGACATTGGGTATGTTTTTACTTGCTTTAATCATGGACAAACGTTTGTTTTCCTTTTAATTTTTGTAAATTTTAGAGTGTGTTAATCCTACAAAATTAGACATCTTGAGAATTCAGGGCTCTTTAAGCCCATAATTGCTGCCATGGGGAAAATATACTGTAATGAAAAAGTAATCAGTAAGACAAAAAATGCAGATTTAAACCTCAGCAAGAATGAAGCACAAAAAGAAATGTGGTGGTGTGAGAGAATCAAAGAATTGAACCATATCTTTATGGTTATTTTGTCTTTATGTCTGGAGTTTTAGTTTAATTTAAGTCCTATAAACCAAAGATGATATTCTACTTATTATTTTACATTGATGCAATACAGAAATCTCATTCATTCTAGCTACTTACCAATGTATCTGTTATTCATCAAAGCTGCAAAAACATGTATGTTACATGTTCAATATGTATATTGGATTACTGTGAATATTTTTGATTATATATTCCTCAGATTTTCATTCATTCAATCATTCATTCAACCTTTATTGTGGCTTTGAGAATATATTGAGGTGAGGTAATTTTTTTTTTCAATTCAGCTGAGTAAACATGATAGCAATATGTTAAATTAAATGCCCATAGTTTCAAACAGTAGAATAGAATAGAATAGAATAGAATAGAATAGAATAGAATAGAATAGAATAGAATAGAATAGAATAGAATAGAATAGAAGGTTGTGCTGGGAAAATTCCAGGTGTCCAGCAACTCATATAAAATCCACAATCACAACAATACAACAAGTATGTACAGGCATGTATAAATATTAAAGTTGCATATTAATATAAAAAGTAGCATAGTAGTAAAGTAAAATAAAGCAAGAGCTTAAAATGAAACAGAATAAAATAAAATAATTATTGCACACAAACCTTATTCATAAATACAACTACATAAACATTTTTGTTCTTTTTTTTGTATTGATAATAGAATCTGTACTGGCCAGTCACATGTTGTTGTTGAGCTCTCCCTCATTGTATAAACTTGGTTGCCATAAGCATTAAAAAATCCTGTGATTCAGAGCTGAAACAGAATGAAATGTTATGATGTTGCAAATGTAAATTGGATGAAAAGAAAGATTTTGAAGTCTTGCATCGCGTGACATGTTTGACCTGTTTTGATACATTTACATTGTATTTAAAAGAAGATTAATCTAGTGGTGATATTGTGTGAATACCGTCTGCAGGGTGTGGTCCTGTGAGTATGTGTGAGTATATACATGTGTGTGAAGGTGGAAGTCACCTCTCTTCTGACCCTCTTTGCGCCCAGAGGTCACACATTGTTCAGGAGGATGCAGACACCCAGGCTGATGGATGACCGCTCAGACCATTTCCCTGGGTTCAGCTTTACTCGGGAAATCGTAATTCACCCCCTGGGAGAAGCTGAAAGCAGACCAGGTCCTCTCTCCTGCTTTAGCCTCATTTTCATCTGGATCCAGGATGCGATGACCAGACTGAGAGCTCAGCTGCCTTGGCTGAGCTTTGAGGAGATCTGGAGTGAATCTCCAAGCCACAGCTGTCTTTTATCTAAACTTTGTAGCAGTGTAGTGGACTGAAGACTGAGAGTATATATTAAGGTGCAGCTAAAAACAAAGTGTTTTTTTCTTTAATGTTTCATTGCATAGATGCTAATTGCACATTATTGCACATTTAGTGAAATTCCATGTCATCACAGGTTATGATGACAGAATGTGACCTAACGACTCAGCATGGTATGAATGTAAACAGGAAAAGGTGTTCAGTTTTCTCTATTTTCTCATGTTTTTATGCATATATTGTGTGTGGTGTTCCTTCTGGGGTCAAAAGTCAACTTTTGTACAATATTTTTTAGTGTTTTGCAACATTAACATTTAACTGAAGTGAGGCACAAGAAAAAAAAACCCTCTTTCAGAGGCATACTTGTTTAGACCACAAAAGGTACTCTCACATCCCCAAACTTTGAAGGAACTCTCTCAATTTCAAGCTCAAAATAACTGTGAAAAACAACTTTAAAAACTTTTCTCACACATCAACAGAAAGGACACATGGAAGGATGAAGCCAGTGTTCAGGTCTGAAATGAATGAGACAGAAAAGTATGAGTGACACCGTTGTTGGGAGATATTTGTTTCCTTTGCTTTACTACATCATAGGTCACAAAGCTACCTAATGGGGCCAAGACTAATGATACTTCAGCTACGTGCACGCAATCAGCCATTCACACTGTGTGCCAAGTATTCAATTAGAGTCATTGAGGAATTAGGTGAAGATGAGTTTGGAGAGCATCATCAGACTGAATGTGGAAAGTCTGTCAAATGTGTTGTTAGTGTCCTTGTGTGTTTGTGTATTTGGGTATTTGTACGTACATTTTCATGTGTTTGAAAATAAGAAAAAGAGGGATTTTTTTCTCTATCATGTATCCCAAAGAGAGTTTCTAAACAAGCTATGTAAACATTTGGGCAGATGTGTAGAAGTGTCCTGGATTTCCCCACCCGCTGCCTGTGTGGCTCACGAACTGAACCCACTTAATAGACAAAAAGAAATAAAGAAAAGGTCAAAAGTTATATTTTACATGAGTACCTATGGTTTTTTGTTTATTTTTTCACATACATCTTCACTGATAAAACATATTTAGAACTGAAAAGCATCACACATCACAAATACTGCATAGGAAATAAATTCACTTGAAAAAAAAATCCCACCTGGATTTAACTACACCAATAGTTCAGGTCATCCTATTGGATAATTATTACAGTGACTGATATGTTTAATCTGGTTCAACAGCTTCTTTAACCTTAACTGACGCCATGAGTGGCTTCTTATTTTTAAACAACAATCACTTTGATAGAGAGTATAAAGATTGGACTGTGGAGCAATGCAAAAAGGTAATTTCTGTGATGAAGTGATTACCCATCATGCCTAGTGCCTACAGACCAATGCTGTGGAGGCAGTGTTATGATCTGGGGTGTGTTCAGTTGATCGGGGTCTAAGTTCAGCAGTGAAATAAGGTCAGCTGAACCTGAATATACTGAATGAAAGTGGTTCAAGGGCATGAGAAATCATTTCACATGAGTCCAGATCTGAACCTCATTGAGAATCTTTGGAACGTTCTGGAAAAGACTTTATACACTGACCCCCACCATCAGTACAAGATCTTAGTGAAAGATTTATGCAGCTTCAGATGGAAATATGACATTTAAGCTTTGTGTGGCATAAATAATGTGAGTAAATCCCACAAAGCTGTACAATGCTGAAATATTGTGTGTTATGTGTTTTTGGCTGGGCTGTGCATTTTTCCCCCGCCCCCTGAAGGGGAGGCGAGGATATTATGTTAGTTTTTTTATTTGTTTGTTTGTTTGTTTGATTTTCAGCAACTTTACGCAAAAAACTACTGGACCAATTTCCATGACATTTTCAGGAAAGGTGTGAGGTGGTCCAGAATAGATCCCATTAAATTT
>JAPQRP010049680.1:0-12426 GCA_037367295.1 Apogon hyalosoma | reverse complement strand
GAGGGTTCAAATTCAAACTGTATGAACTATTAGGGTCCAAATACACAAATAAATGAACCAAAGACTAATAAAAGTCAAATAGTAAAGTAAATTTTTGTGAAAGTATAGTTTGAAAATGTAATGTTTTCATGTAATTTTACTTTTTTTCACTAAAACAAAGACACTAATTTAGGGTTCTCATTATTTATAGGTCATTATGGCAGTATTGTACTGGTCTGAGCCACTCGAGATGGAATTGGTCTGTATGTGGAACCTGAACTAAAATGATTGTGACAACGTTGACTGTTAATATCTTCACTGTAATTTTTGCATTTTACAAATTCACCCCACATTGGACCCGTTTTTGACCCACGGGCCGTACATTTGGCGCCTGTGCTCTGGACAAACAAAAACGTTTGAGCCCGTACAGCAGAGTTGATGGTTTATTTCTGTAATCTCATAAAATTTTGTCATGAATATTTCGTCATCTGCAATATTGCATCCATTGTTTGCTGTACGGTGTCCTTGAGTGCCAAGAAAGGTGCCTATAAATAAAATGTATTATTATTTTTATCATTATTATTATTATCCAGACTATCCAAGTTGATATATGAAATAGTCCCTGTAACTATACGTGTGTTGATGCTTAATCATTTGTCAGTCTTTAATATTTCTAAACTCAAAAAGCCAGTCATCTCTGCTGGACTGACAGCAGCCAAGAACATGATTGCAACTCGCTGGAAGCCACTTCATTCTCTAACTATCCCATCTTGGATTCTCTCCTTTTTGGACGTCGTATACATGGAGCTTTCACGGGCTCGGATTAATGGTGCTAATGACAGCGCTCTAAATACCTGGCGTAGCGCTGCTGTCTCTTTGAAAAACACGCTGTAAGTTAATTTTGCCTCTGGCTCTCTCACCTTCACCTTCGCCACTAGATGTCAAGTCTCCTCTTTCTTGTCTATTTACAGTATGTTTGTGTGTCTCTATGTGTCTGTATGTTTTGTGTGTAAGTGTGTGTATTTTTATAGATTATGTATGTATTTTTAGTTTTTGAGTGTGTAATTAACCTTACTTTTCTTTTCTTTTATTATCATCATACTATCACTGTGTTCTATGGTATCCCCCCAGCCAGCATGTCCATGTGAGCTCCAGAAGGGTTACATTCAGGCTGCATATAATGGTCCCAAGTGGGTTTGTCTGCAGTTTCCATGGTGGGCCCACATGAATTTGCACATATCAGAATCAGAATCTCTTTACTGTCATTGTACCAAGTATAAAGAAATTGAGGTAGAGCTTTCAGGTTCAGTGCAAGAATTTACAGACAGACAACAAATATCAGTAAAAGGCACAGTTATTTGCATTAAAAAATAAAAAGCATTGCAAACTAAGATATTTATTTAAAAAAATAGAATTTAAGTAGTGCAAATGACATGAAAGATAAATATCGTGGGATAAATAGCTTGAAAAATATAAATAATATGAGATATTCAGACCTCTGATTCTGATGTGGGCAAACACATGTGAGGCCTCCATGGAAACTGCAGACAAACCCACTCGGGACCCTTATATGCAGCCCAAATGCAACCCTTCTGGGGCCCACACGGACATGCTGGCTGGGCCATGACACATTCTTATGTCTTGGGCTCACCGTCGGTATTCTTGTTCTGAGAATCCATTCCAGTAATATTGTATCCCCTGAAATACCTCTGCTGGACTTCATCTGTTAAACGGAAATGAAAATGAAAATAAAAATTTGATCGCAAAAAAAAAAAAAAAGAATATTCCATCATGAATATAACAAATTAAATTTTTTGTCATGAATATAATGTAATATAGACTTATTAGGGTCCAAATACACAAATAAACGTACCTAAGCCTAATAAAAGTGGGTTTAGCAAAATATGACCCCTTTAAGTTGGACAAGTGTGAGAACCACAGCATGAAAAGATGATTCCCCCAAGACTTTTATGTTGAAAGTTGAAACAGGAAGTTGCCTAGTGTCCCTGTGAGCACCTTAACAGTTGTGAGAGTAGTGTGACAATTACTGCCTAGTGACTGTATTCTATGTAGCTCTGAGTCTCTGTCAGCACAGAAAGAGCAGCCTGTGTTCACAATCCCTCAGAACAAACTGGAGACTTTCCACTGCTTGTTAAAACGCAGGAAAGTCACTGCGCTTCTGCTGTCGTCCTCCAGTCCAAATGAATCCCAGTGAATTAGTCCACAGCCTCATTAGAAAATGGATGGGTGGTGCCGGATCACTGAGAGGGAAAAGGGGATTTAACACTCTGTCTATAATATGCGTAAAAGTGCACTCATGTCATGTGGTTGCTCTGCAGATAATTAAACAGGACGTCTCTGTAGCGTTTTATAAATCATATACTTAAAGAATGTTTAACTAATGTATGACTCATGATGGATTAATGAATGAATTAATGCAAGACCTATCGTGGATTCCTCCTGCTCACCGACTAATGAACAAATGATCAAGTCACTTATCATTCTGTATCAAGGAGAGCTTCGTGGGTTTTATTTACGCCTGTGATCCTTCCTCTGTCCATTAGGTCACGCAGCAACACGTAAATCTAACAAGTGTGATTTCATGATATTAATAATACACTGAATGGACCTTTGTAGAACCAGTTGATGTCAAAAACAACTGTAAAGTGACGGTACAATGGGAAGTGATATGACACAGCTGCAGTGACCTCGTTATTAGTTCATGGTGTGTATTCATTCAGGAATTAAATCATCATGAGTAGTACATGAATGAATCCATACATTTTTCTCTATATTTACCCTTTGTTAACTGATTTATCACCCTTTATTGCAATATCATCCTCTTTTTTTGCACATCGTCAGTAAAAATCGGGTATTTTTCTATGTTTAATCTAATGATCGCGTAGATGTTCGTAAAACTGAAGATAAAGTGACTTTTTCTGTCAAATCTATCATTAAATGAATATAAACCCAGTGTGTCCATCCACTGTCATTGATCCAACTCCATGGGTTTTACAGGTGAATCCATGTTGTAGAAGATGATAGTGTTTCCACGGTAACTACGGAGCCTCTGAACGTCCAAAGGGGTCATATCTGATGACCATGAAAAGAGGAAAAACTGCATTTTACACCAATTATTTACATGTATTGATAGGATTAGTGGATCAACAGGCATTAGACATTTTAGATCAGCAGATGTTTTTGGACGACGGTGGATGTTTGGGTCTTTATGGGTTAAATATACAGATACACAGATACAGATGTGAGGGAAATTCACTTTTTTCATCAGTTCAAGAAAAAAAATCACAGGATGTACATGACTTCCATATAACAGTAATCTGAATAAAACGACATTATCCTCATACAGACATAATATGCTTATTATGACCTGAATTAAATCTTTGAATTATAATAAGGGAAAAAAAATTCAATTCAAAATTATATCGATAAGTGTTACAACCATATTCAGTCTTGCCAATATCTGAAGAAATATAACATATTCAGTGGTGTAAAAATACTAGTTTGAGCTTAAACAAGCTGTAATTCAGACCATAATTAACCCATACAGACCCAAACAGCCACTGACAAATGAAACCATCAACTGATCGAAAGTGTTTAATACCTGTCGATCCACTAATCCTGTCAATACATGTAAATAAGTGTTGTAAAATAGTTCGTCAACTTTTCATGGTCATCAGATATGTCCCATTTGGATGTTCAGAGGCTCCGTAGTTACCGTGGAAACACCGTCATCTTCTACAACATTGATTCACCAGTAAAACCCATGGAGTTGGATCAATGACAGTGGATGGAAACACTGGGTTTATGTTCAGTTAATGATAGATTTGACTGAAAAAGTCACTATTTCTTCAGTTTTCACTGTTTTAATAAAATAACCCTTAACTTTAATCTGAGTTTTTGTGAACATTTACATGATCATTGAATTAAATGGGGGAAAATAACTGATTTTCACTGAAAAAGTGCAAAATGCAGATGTTTTTCCAGGATTGTAATGGGCATGTGTCTTTATTTCTAACAAGAGATATGCAGGAAGTGTGTGCACAGTATTGAAACACACACAAACAACCAGAACTAAACAGCTTCTGCAGGTAAAGTTAGTATTTAGAGTGACCTCCATTAGATTCAATAAATCTTCAGCTGTCTTGGGTTATATTATAAAATCCCTCAGAATGTCCCAGATGCTTTCATGGTCTTTTATTTTTTTTTCTCTGTCCAGATGATCCCATACAACTTCTACAGTATTCGATTTTTCTTTTCCTGAAGTGATTTTTTTAAAATGCTATTTACATATTTGCTATATATTCCAGTTGTACTGAGAAATGCATTTGTGTGGTCTTGCATTTCAGAAAAAAGGGATCATCTGGACAGAGAAAGGGATTAAAAAAAAAAAAAAAAACATGAGCGGCCGTGGAACATTCTGAAGACGTGTAATATAACAAAATTATTTAAGAAAACATCCAGATAGTTGACGATTTACTGAATCCAAAAGGAGGTCACACAAAATACTGATATTTGTCATTTATCATTATGAAATCGTCTTAAACGTATGCATAATGGTTGTTTTTTTTATTTGTTTTTTGTTTAGTTTAGTGTTTTTCTTCCCCTCTTTAGCATTGACTTGTGCTATTCATTTTCTTCCTTCCCTACTTAGAAATTAACAGGAACAGTAATTAACATTGTTAAATGAGCTTTGTTGTCAAGGAGTGTTCATGATTGTATTTGACCAGTGTTTGACGATCAATAAAACTAGTTTTTTTGTTTGTTTGTTTTTTTTTTTTTTAAATATCACTTTTACACAATATTTTACTGTATGTCTGGTTTATTATTGCAGTTTGCTGTACTAAATGTCAACGTAGTACGTGCTGTTGACGTCGTTGCCATGGTTACCACGCTAAGTAGCCACACGTTAGCATATGTTGTCCTGTTTTTCCCTGTTAAATGAAGCTAAATTACTCTTACAAGTTAATAGTATGCTTAATAGACTAAAGGTAAGTTTATGGAGCACTTGATGACTTGTTTATCTGCTCGTTCTCACCAGCCAAAGTTGGATTCTTAGCGCTAGTTAATTAATAATAATGATAATTATTAGCGTTAACTAGCTTACGACGGTGTTTCTTGTAGCTAACGTGTTGGTTTCGGGAGTTAAACACTCAAATTAAAGACTACCTTAGCTGTTTGTAACTACTTGAACTTGCCATTTGAGGATAATGAGCGTATTTTCTTACTTTCAGCGCACAAAGACATGAAGCGAGTCATTACAGTAGCGTAAACATCTGAACGTATCTTCTACAATGTCCCAAGTGGAGGAGCCAGGCTTTGTGTTCGGGACACCCAAAGCCCAGACCCCCAGAGGAGAAAGTCCAGAGGAAACCGAGCTGTCCGAACACCAGCGCCCAGAGACACTGTGTCTGAGCAGAACCAGCTTGAAGAAAGTGTCAGAGCATTTTATGAGAAACAGCTCACTAAAGGTCAGCTCGGACTCCACCGTTCATTTGTCACCTGCAGCATAAAAATGTCACTGCTTTTCCAAACTCAGTGTGTAAATGCATGCACCAGAACACTGGGGCAACACTTGTACATTTGCATATTATTTATTCCTCTGCATTATCTGTAAGTTCTGACTTTTCCAGTGTATTCTTCTCAGTATTTATATCTCGAAGGCAATGATATATCCAGTCTCCCATGTCTGATGTTCACCGGCCTGCCCAACCTGCTGTGGCTGGACCTCAGGCATAACCACATTGAATCCCTTCCTGCAGAAATTGGCTTGCACAGGTGAGCTACTTGTGCAGCTCTTTGAAAGGTATGCTGATTGATTTCACCTCCTAAGGCCACCACGAGGCTATTGTAAGTTTTTCATCGCATGTTGAAAAACTTTTTGAATAGAAGTGATTTTTCTTTTTTTCCAGTATTAAATTAGGGGGCAAAGACAGACCTTGACTAAGGCTGGAATCTCAAACTCCAGGCACATATCCATATGTACCTGTTGTACAACGGTGTTTAGTTTTTGAGTAATATGAATAGGGATCCAATCCAATTCATTTTTATTTATAAAGTACAAATTTAAACAAACACAAAGGTTTCCAAAGTGCTGTACAGTAAAATAAGTGCAATAAAAACATAATAAAAAGATAAAATACTAAGCTAAAAACACAATGAAATATAGTAAATAAATAACTAGACTGTCCACCCCAGATAAAATACCCATGCACATAAAGTCAACATCCTATGCAGGATAATTTGCTCTTTTTTCAATTTTTTTTTTTCAATGCAGAACTTTAAAAACTTTGCTACTAGAGGGAAATCCAATCTCAGAACTTCCTGTAGAACTTGGTAAGTTATATTTTGTTACCTGTATCTTTTAGCGCTAACATTAGAATCAAGTAATGTCCAGTATGTACTCTATGTTATGCAAAAATGTGAACTTTTTTTTACAGGAAATGTGATAACCCTGAAAGGTCTGAATCTGAGAAACTGCCCCATCAGTTTCCCCCCTCAAGATGTTGTGCACCAGGGCCTCCAGTGCATTCTCCAGTACCTGAGGAGTGCCATGGCTAAGCGACCAGTTAGCATGAGAAAGAGCCCTCCAGGTGAATCAAAGGCACCTTAACATTGAACAACAGAGCAGCAAGGTGTTCAGCATGCACGTGCTACTTAAAGGCATCCTAGCCATCTGCTCTTTTTGTCAAAGATAGGATGCGTAGCCCCAAAAATAGCTCCTTGCCCTGGTACCAGTTCACTGGTGTGACTCCTGTTCCCTTGGAAACAGCACATGCCACTCGCCTGACTGTTCCCCCCACCCCCCAGTTCCAGCTTTGTATTATTTTTAGCCTGATGAAAATGATCGATAACCTGTGAACTCCAATGAGGCTCTCTCTGTCAATACATTCTATCTGTAGGTAATCGGTTTCTGAAGCCCAAGACAGCCCTCCACAGGATAGGCTGCTGATGCACAATGAGCCGAGCCAAACCCCTCTATCAGATGATTTATCTCCCTTCTTACAGGGTTATTAACAAAGACAGGCCTCTGCTCTTCAGGGGAAAATCTCCTTTATTGAAATGACTCAGATTATAAATTCGGCCTTAATAGGATTTGCATATACATTCATTTACATATTGCAATGTCATCAACCTTTTTTAGCACAGATAACACAGAGTATTTAGCCCATGGCAGTAAAGGTAAATCCTAGAAAATTATTACATCTTTCTGCAATACTGTCAAAACTGTCACGTAATCTGCTCTGCAGCATACTCAGAAGGATATATTTGAGTTGGTTGTTGGAAGTGTCAATTTAAAGCTGCAGGAGGCATACATTGCCATAATTGCAAAATACACACCCTCCTTCTGCAGATTTTTACTTTCTATCCAAATCAAAAGACAAATGACCTGAAGCTGTTATATGATGTTGTGGAAATGTAAAGCCAAAATAATCTCCTACTACTCTAAAAAACCTGATCAGCCAAAGTCTTGCATCACAGAGTAGATTTTGCAATCTGTAAACAGAGTTGAGAGGGGTGAAAGGGGGGTGGAATTCTTGTTTCCTTTATAGATTGTTGCCTAATGATACAAATAAATAAATAAAACTGGATGCTGAGGGGGTTTCAGGGTTAGCTTTGGGGTTGTTTTTCAGACAATTTTCTTTTCAGATGAGGTCAAACAAATGTATTTTGGCCTTACACACTTTCCATAAGTCTGACCATAACTTAGGGTTAAACTTCCATGAAAAAAGTGAATCTTAATCCATAAAGACCCAAACATCCACTGTCAACCAAAACTATCTACTGATCTAAACCGTTTAAAACCTGTTGATCCACTAATTCTATCGATCCATCTAAATAATTGGTGTAAAATGCAGTTTGTCATCTCGTCGTGGTCAGACGTTCAGAGGCTCCGTAGTGAACTTGGAAACACTGTCATCTTCTACATTGATTGAGCTGGATCAATGACAGTGGATGGACACACTTGGTTTATGTTCAGTCAATGATATATTTGCTGAAAAAAATCTGCTTTTTCTGAAGTTTTCTCTGTTTCAGATATAGTAAACCTCAACTTTAATCTGAGCTTTTATGAACATCTACATTATCAGTGAATGAAATATAGGAAAATACATGATTTATAATGAAAAACCTCAAAATAAAGAGGAAAATATTATAATAAATGATGATAAATCACTTAAGAAAGGTTAAATATAGAGAAAAAATAATTTGGGAACCTCCGCAAAAGTATCACTGGGTCTTTATGGGTTAAAAGGTTAAGTCAGTCAGTCCTTGCTGTTCAGTGCTGATGCCAACAACAATAGTTCCTGCATCCTTTGGCTGCTCCCAGTCCATCCTTTCAGCTGCCATTGTTGTTCTGTTTGTAGAGATGCCAGTGGTGGAGAAGCTCCAGCTGTCAGAGCTGATTGGTTCCAGTCTTGAGGAGCAAGATGATTCACTGGACAAGGAGGAGCTGCAGAAGTTCAGGGATCTCAAAGACAAGTTGAGTCTCTTGGATAAGGCAGTTCTGGAGCCGGCAGCACAGGCTGATAGACATCCAGTACCATGCCTTCCTCTTAATACCAAAAGGTAGTCACATAAATCTAGACCCATCTACACACTTTGTTAGTCCTTTTCCGATACTGGAAATAGATCTGGCACATCAAATGTCATTCTGGAATATGGTTAAATGTTCTTTGGGTTGCATGGCATTTCTTTAAACTCATTACATGTCTTGGGCAGCACTGAGCACAAGATGCAGCAGGAGTGCCTTTACATAATAGTGTGAGGAGAGAAGTTGGTTTGGTTAAACAGCATGCCGTGGTATTAAAATGACTGAATTGCTCCAAAACACCACATAAAAAATGTGTTTGAAAGGAAAGAAAGTAACAGGCCTGGCACAGAATAGCCACAAAAGTTAGCCTTATTCAGACAGAATACATTCTGTAAGCAAGACAAGGCCAAAACGAAAAGTGTAAATTCAGAACTTAAGTGGAAAGGATGAAAATTTTGAAGGAAAAAGGAACAAAATATGCTTTTGTTGTTTAAAGTCCTTGTAAAGGAAAGTTAGCGATTTATTTCTAAAGGTATTGTAAATGCTGAAAGTGTTGGAGGACTGTAAACTGTGAGTTAAACAGTTTTTCATCAGTTTTCATTGAGATTTTTTGAAAAGGTCTGAAATCTTGGCTCAATAGAACACTGACCCCTACCCTGACTAACGTTACAACAATTAGAACACATTGACATCAGTGGTTTCCCAGTCAACCAGTGAAAATGTTCTGTTCTGTTGTTGTCCATTGACAGCCAGGTTTTGCCTGTCGGTTATGTATACAGCTAACTTCTGTCTTCAATGCACATGTCTCTAGCAATTCAGAGCAGCTTATTTTTTCATAACTTTTTAACTTTTTATCGCTGAGGATGGAACTCAGCTGGATGGTTAATAACACACATTTGTCTGTGATGTGACAACCTTGGGATGTGCTTATTATTGCTTTGCACTGATTAAAAGCAAGTCTATTCACAGTTTCAGCTGTAAGTTTCAAGTAGCTACTGTGCTCAGGGAAATGAAAAGAAACACTTTATGTGTTGCCATAGCAAATATTTGTTGAGCACAAATCGTTATTCACAGGTTTGGATACATAAGTGCTTCCTGTAGAAGGTCAGAGGCAGTGAATTTATGAGATTTTTCTCAGTAGATGAGATCTTAAGGTGTTGCACATGGCATGGTATATGGTACGATCCCTTGGAGAGAAGATAGCAAAACACATTTTAATGACATTCTCCACAGAGTAGACGATGCAATAAAGTGTCCGAGGCCATCTCTGCTGGGACTTTGTGCTCAGGGTGCAATAAAAAGAAAGTATTTTGTTTCAATTTATTTGTCAGAAAAAAGGTGACGTCCAAGGCCGGCATAATGCCTCAGCTCCACTTATTTGACACTCAGCTTTGGAAGAGGCCAGAAGAAAGAAGACAGAATGCAATGAAAGAGCTCAAAGAGAAACAAGCAATCATTGTTCAAAGGAAAAAGTAAGTTGATGTTAAAACCTTCAGCTGTTGTACCACTCAATTACAGGGGATGAATTACACAGAATAACCCGATCAGGTTAGATAACAGTGTCTAATTGGCATTTGCCCAAGTAACATCCAGGAGGAGATCAGTTTTGTGTCCGCTATATAAATATAGGGGGAACGATCGATGCTTCCAGACCTTTGCAACCATTTAGTAACAAAGCCCGTGAACCATTTTCCCTGACATAGACATATTACGGTGCATTGTTTTCTGTCTCTCCCTCAGAAGCCAAGAGGCTCTTCGGAAATGGCGTACACAATCCAAGGTCACACAGGAGAGGAAAATGTCAGAGCACAAGAGGAAAAAGCAACAACAAAGAAAACAAAAGGTATATTTGGCACGCAGCAAATGAAAAAAATTGCCAAGATTTCCAAGTTAGTTCACCATCTTAACCACAAGGAGGCACTAGAGTACCATTTCTGCTAGTACTGAAGACTAACAAAGTACCATGTCATAGAGTAGACATGTAGAGAATGGATTTTAAGGTAGTAACACAGTAAGTCAGTGTTTTTCATCCTTGAACAGATAAGACATATCATTTGTTCAGAATTGCAACAGATGCCAGACAGCGATAAAACTATCTTGTCTGTTGGATTTCCACGCACTCAGCTAAACAGCCTATATGTCTGCATTCTTTATCTGTGGAAATATTAACCCATAAAGACCCAAAGTGACATTTGTGGTAGATCCCAAATTAATTTTTCTCTCTATTTAACTTTTGTTTTTGTTTTTTTTAAAGTGATTTATTATCATTTGTTGTAATAAATGGTATTTTGCATTTTGTGAATTTTCAGTAAAAATCAAGTATTTTCTTATATTTAATTCACTGATCATGTATATGTCCATAAACGCTGAGATTAAAGTTTAGGGTTATTATATCTGAAACAGAGAAAACTGAAGAAAAACCTGAGTTTTTCAGCAAAGATGTCAATAACTAAACAGAAACCAAGTGTCTCCATCCACTGTCATTTATCAAACTCTACGGGTTTTACTGGAGAGTCAATGTTGTAGAAGATGGCGATGTTTCCATGGTAACTACGGAGCCTCTGAATGTCCAAATGGGTCATACCTGATGACCATGAAAAGATGATACACTGCATTTTATAACTATTATTTACATGTATTGATAGAATTAGTGGATCAACAGGTAATAAACAGTTTAGATTGGTAGATGGTTTTGGTCAATAGTGGATGTTTGGGTCTTTATGGCTTAACTTGATAATTGTAATATATACTAGCTCTATTTGAGTAATTTAACAAAGTTGGATGTTACGTCACAGGTATCAGGCTTCAGAGTTTGGAGTTTTTCTACACTATAAGAACAAGTTCATGTCTATGTGCAATAAATAAATAAATACCTCAAACAGGAGGCGGAAGCAGAGTCGAAGCCTGGTGTTGAGGATGGCAGTGAATCTCCTCAAAGGCAACTGTCCAGCTTGTCCATCAGAGAAGACAAAGACACCAGGTAAACGGGGGCAGTATTATCTGACTACAGGCTGAAACGACCAAACACCAACCTGAAACTAGAGCAGGAATGCAATTAAAAAAAACAGAGTCAACCATGTTTGTTCTTTTGTACAAGTACATATCTGAGGAACTCGTGCAATTGGTGATTATTTCCGTTTTTGTAGCTTTGTTTGTCTACTCCGCTACATCTCAGGGGCAAATATTGCACTATTTATTACTCTATATTTGTCTGACAGCTTTTACTTTACAAGTTTTCATCCCCTGCCTGATAAATAGAAAATTCTCCTTTAAAACCCTCGTTTTTTTAGGGTTACACACAAGACAGTGACACAACAAATACAATAAACTAATACAATATGATGCAACACCTTATATTAAACCACTAACAGTATATAAAATAGATCAAATGAGCCCAACCTTAAACATCTACAGCAATAAAAGGCAACATACACATTAGTTCTGTTATAAAATGAATACAGAAGCGTCATATATCATAGTAAAACACTGACAGGGACTATTTCACCGCAGCATGAATACTATTTTTGAAGACTCCTACTTGTAATTGGACATGACATGGATGAAAAACTGTAATTTGGAAAGTGACTAAAGCTGTCAGACAAAAGTACAGCAGGGACCATTTTCCAACATAACTACTGCTTTTACTTTTTATACTTTAACCCATTGGTTCCCAACCTTTTTTTGGCTCGTGACCCCATTTTAACATCATAAATTTCTGGCGACCCCAGACATTCAAAACGGAGACTTTTTTTTTTATTTTGCTAAAAATATTTGTTTTTGATCGTGCAACAGTTTACTATACTATGTTGCAAATAAACAAATTTTAGATGACATTTAGTCTATATAATGTATATTATTATGGACGGAGGCAGTAAAGCCAGGTGTAGATTACTGCA
>JAPQRP010049679.1:0-12431 GCA_037367295.1 Apogon hyalosoma | reverse complement strand
CAGGGCAGCTGTGGCTACAGATGTAGTTTACCACCACCAAAGTGTGAATGTGTGAGTGAATGAATAATGGATCCACTATACGTGCTTTGGGTGCATTCATAGAAAAGCGCTAAATGAATCTAATCCATTTTTATTATTGTTAATAATTCTGTCTTGATGTTTCTAGATGTGGGTGTAGATGACATCAGAGGAGACATCAGTGATGAACCTGTGAGGGGGAGCAGAGACCCCTGACCCTAGACTCTCTTCTTTAAACTCTTAAAGTTGATGAATCACTCATGCTCTGAAGCATCCCTGAAACTTCCCCAAACAGAGCATAGCACGCTGCACAGTCCAGCCAATCAGAGATGGAGGACGGGTCTTGATGTGACCATCGTAGGATTCATAATTTCACCAGTGAGTCACCTAAATCAGTTTTTTTTCTCCTTGTTTTGCTTAGGCGTGACAAATCAGAAGTATGGTGTAATGATGTGTGATGGCAGTCGAATGTGAAAGTCTGAAGCTGAATGCTTTAGAGTTGGCGACCGTGATTTACGGAGAATCTGGAGACGCCTTTGCAGAGACGATTAGTCCAATCTAAGACAAAATAAGCAAAAACCTCAAGTAAAAAAAAAAAAGCAGCAAGATTTGGTTTATTTTCCAGTCACATTTTATTACTTTTTTTTAGTACATTTCAGTTTGTCGATAGATAACTAGAGCAGAGGAAGAGAGACTGTCCACAATTACCCAGCAGGCTCAGGGACAGTGACACATTTATTGTCTGTACAGCTCAGAGGGTTGAAGAGAAAAAGTGAAACAAAGTTCTTGTTTTATCCATTGGAACCTTTGAGAACAAGGGGCATGTTGAAGGGCAGGAAATCACAGCGGGTGTTTACGAGATACATGCTTCTGAACACGACACTGACACACTGATGACACGTTGGCCTGGTAGTTCCAGGTGTAACCAAAAATCTGTGGTCTGTATTTTCTACCCAGTTTTATATCAACATAACTGTTTTTTCCTTCCATGTCAGTAAATGCAACCTAAAAAAAAAAAAGAAGGGGGTGTCAAGACATTTCAGAGATTCCACATCTTTAAGTTTAATTTGAGTGTAATATTAAATTTTTTAAAATAGTTTTTTTGTTACCACATTTTCAACTTAGTGCTAATTCCACCGGTTTAACAAGATCAGGATCTTCAAGTCATTTTGGCAGAAACCAAAAATGCTAATGAATACAAGAGCAGGGACAAAGCGAAAACATGACAACAGAAGTCTTTGTAGCCTGTTTGTTGGTAAATGTGTCTTTTTACTGGCAGTTAAAATGAACAGCTTTAGCAAAACCAACAAACCAATGCAACTCCTCCTTAAATCACAGTGGCCCTTGCCGATCCCTTCATGGGTCCCAAAGACATGACGCTGCTTTGTCAGCATCTCTGTAAACCTCGGATCAAGGACTCTTTAAAAAGACACTAAATAAACAGAACTTCTGGCCAAAACTGCTTTCTACAAATGAAGAAATGTCATGTGAGAATATGTGTCGCAGCTGTGAGAGGAAAGTGCAGTACGATAATGACTAGTCGCACAAATAAACACATTTATTACCCCATTAACAGCTGACTGGGTTTCATGGAAAAACGCTGAAATACGGGTGTTTAGTGTTTCTGGGCTGCGGTCAGCTGACTGGTGACCCGGTCATGTCCATTTGGTTCTCTGGACACAGTAACTTCACAAGTAAACCTGATCAGACCACTTTAGGCTCAGAGCTGATGTGTTTCGCTGCATTCAGTTAAAGTCTTAGACTTTTTTTTTTTTTTTTACACTTTTAAAATACAAATATTTGAAAGACAAGCCACTTTTTGCAGATTTTCTCCAGCATGTGTTAAAAGCTTAAGTACTTTCTTCATAACAATGACCCTAAAAGACTACAAGTAGGGTGAATTTTGTTTCTGATATGCTTTTACATTCCTCTGATTTAGTGTTTTTGTCCCTTGCACTGCTTTGTTCGGTGTCTTACACTGGTTTTGTGCCCTATTGCAGCCATTCCCAAACAGTGTCCTAATTCAACATCTGAAAATCTGTTAAAGCATTTTTTGAAAAACAGAGTATTTCTATTTTTATGATTTATTTATGGTAAATAACTTCCCACCTGCAGTACTCACATGACTCACTTGGGGGCAGCAGTCCATAGTTTAGGACTCTACTTGTCCTTTGCATTATATCAAACATCTCTTCAAAATGTCACTTTGGAAAAATGTTTCACAGAAGAGTAAATGCTCATAGACAAAAAAGAAACACCATTTTTAAATCATTTGATTAATGGCGATGCACTAATTCCCATTTTCATTTGTGCAACTTTTCAAAATTTTGCTGCAAATTTGCTTTCCATTATGTACTGGCTTCCTGTGTTCTGAGTGGGCGTGGTCAAAAGGGTTGAGAATGTCATGTGTATGAAGGAAAGTAGATGACACTAACATCACTTTTTTTTTTTTTTTTTTTTTTTTTTTTTTACTGGTAACATAATTATTATTTTTTTCCTGCTTCTGTTTGTGTTCATATAGTGACAAGCCTCAAAAAAAGTCAATTTCCTCCAGATCTGTGTGTCTGAAAAATGTCACTTGAAAACAAGAATATTCATAAGATATGTAGCTTATGAAAAATGGGTCTAGTTTTTATGTGGGTGAGTTTGGAATGAAGGAAGTGGTGGAAACTGTCTTCAACTCTTCCATTAGAAAGAATTGGAAATAAATTAATAAGAGAAAATACACAAAATGAACAGAGCATAAGAGTCAGGGACAGTGAAAAGGCAAATTCCAAACATGTCTATTACGAAAACTAATGTCAAAAACAATATTAGGGTGGAAGCAAGATATTAAATGCTTTGAGATGTGCAGCAAAGCAGATCTACCAACCAAATGAATTTTGTTGACAGCCCAAAAGGGGGCACTGCACTCGGAAGAAACTCTTCTTCATTCAGCCTCCCTGCAGAAACACTTAACTGTCTACATGGGAACACTGAAGAAGTGTTCAGCGAAGATGATACAGCAGATCAGAGAAAAGAATATGGCCTCACCAGACAGTTTTAAAGCTGTTGCGGGATCAAATAAACCCTGATCGAGTGCTTTTATGACTAAAATATGATGTGACTGTCACGATGCCTCATTTTCTAATTTTAAAAATGCATTATTATTAGGGAGCTTTTTTCCTTAATTCCTGGAAGTCTTTTTTTTTTTTTTTGTGAATTGATTTTATCTGTCTGGCAGCAGCGTTTCACTCACTTCAGAGTAAGTGCCTTTAGAATAATTTCCAGTAAACTCTCAATAACCTTCATCAAAACGTTTGGACACAAAAATGTAAGCTTTGACTGGAAATGTCAAACCAAGATCCTTTTAAGCACACAGAAGCACCGATACATTCATGTAAAAACAAAATGACACATGCAGAACTCTTTGGAAACATGAAAGAAGGCATACTGCGTGAGAAAGAAGATGCACTTAAAAAAAACACAGAACAGCAAAGGGAAAGGCAAGAGATAAGATGATAACAAAGAGGCATGTCGAATCATACTGGAGATCTAGATATGCTTAAGTTGGAAAAGAAGTAGAGAAGTGAGATTTAAAAAAGCTTAAAATGTTGATTCTGTGTGAAAAGTCTGTCTGCAAAGCTGTGGGATCATTGTGAGGTATATTTAATAGGTGACAAAGCTAGCTCTCTATTTCTTTCCCTCATTGAAATGTCAATAATGTATTGAATTTAAGCAAATACAGGCAAATATAAAACACATCACTATGATCCAGGTTTGATCTGTTAAGCATATGTGCTTTGAATGGGAACGTCCAATTGAGCAACATCACAGCAGGATGAAAGGATGAATAGAACACATTGGGTCTTTAGAAGACATTAAAATGTTCATAAAATCAGATTTTGTGTGTTAATGCAGCTAAACATAATGCGCCTCCACTGGTTATGGCTTGAATCAAGGCACTCATATACAGTATATTCATGTATTCATTACTGATGCACCATGAATGATAGTTTTTTACAGTTTTCATATAGTTTTGTTTTATATTTTTGGTTAGTGTGAAATAATTTTTTATGCGCATAATCAGTTTTAAGGTCCCATATTGTGCAAAGCTGTTTTAATTTAATATGAAGCATAATACAGGAGGAAAACAAAGCTGATTTTAGCTGCAATTTTATTACATTTTTGTTGTGTTCCATTGCTTTTAATTTAGTTTTTAGCTTAGTTTTTAAGTAACTGTAATAACTGTAACACACCATTCCACCGGCAACTGCACACACCACAAAATAAACGAAGTGTAAGCTGGAGTTGAAGTTCAGAAGAGGCCAAATTAAAGTTTCAGCGGGGGACAGTAAATAAATACGTGACTGAAACTGAGAGACAGTGCATCATCATCAACAGATAGATACACTACAGGCATTAAAGTCAGCGATAACTCAGATTCATATTTTCATTTGTGAGCACTGCAATCTATTCAGCCGGGAACAACGATCAAAACACAACCCGTACTTCACAAGAATGGAACAACCCATCAGCTACAGTAGGTTTGTACAAGTTGAAACGTCTCAAATCGTACTGTTAGCCTCATAGCGTAATTACAAAAGTCATACACTATACGGACAAAAGTATGTGGACACGTTGAATTCAGGTGTTTCTTTTCTAACGGCGCTCTGAGATACAATAATATAGTTTTGTACTGGGATAAATATCATTGCATTGCGTTGGTTAGTTTGGTGTAAATTGTTATCTTTGCTTCCAAAATACCTCAGAGATGGTTTTCACTTAATTTATTTCAACATTGATTTTTTTTTTTTTTTTTTTTTTATCCATGACTGATTTTAAATGTTCTACCTCTAAATTTCTTAAATATTTTTCATGCTCTGACTGTAAACCATCATTTTCTACCGCAACTGACCATCTACTTTCTTCACATCTCGCTTCGGAAGAAAAATCCCCCGTTAAATTTCAATAAAATACTGATGTTTAAAAACTATATGGACATAAATATTGGGACACATCATGTCTACAGCTGTAAGATGTCCTGTTCATGCTGATTTGACATATAAACATCAATATTAATGATCAATATAATATTTATCACAATATTAAACTATATTATGACATTTGTCTGTATTGTTTTGTATTCCAGACCCATGTTAGAAAAGAAACACCTGAATTCAACGTGTCCTAATACTTTTGTCCATATAGTGAATGACTTAGGTAATTATGCTATGAGGCTAACAGTATGTTATTTACCACTTAACACAATTTAATGCCTTCTAATTGCAAAATCTCTGATGTTATTTGTGCATATTTATTCACATCCTGCTGTAACACCACTCTCAGCTTCACCTTGCAGTGCATTGAACTGAAAATAAGACTTCGATTTTATACACGAACACGCAAATAAAATGCATGTAAAGCACCTGCTCTGAAAATGTAACCGTTCAGTGTCCCTGTGCCTGTATCTGTGGCCGATTACTCTAAAGCCTGCCAACTGGACCTCCTTTGCATAATTCCACTGCGGTACAGCTCTGTCCGTATGCGTGCATTGTGGGTAATATGGTGTCTTCTTTCGTGGAGTCTGTCCCCTGACGTTCCTTCTGCACGGTCCACGCCCTCTTTGTTCGTTTGCGCCTTAAAAATGTCCCGACTGAGGCTCCACAGTTAAGGTAGAAATGGACTATTAAGGTGCTTTCAGGCTGTTTAGTGTCCAACATTCCCATTAGCCCACCTTAACAAGTCCTCAGTTAAAAGGCAGACAGTTAAATGTTGTTAAGCTAGTTTGACAAATCCACCTCTGTCAGTTACGCTGTACACAGTGTCTCTTCGTGCTTCAGGAGTCCATTAGGAACCGCATGGGTAAAGGTGTTTCATTATAGTGGGGTTTAGAAGAATGATAGTGGATATAATGATGGAGTCAGTGTCGTTGAGCTCGCTGGAGGCGTCACAAATTACAGCTCGGGGGAAAGAAACATGTCTTTTTGGACCTCCAGGGCTCTGATAGTGGAATGTAGAGCAAAACGTGAGGACAAGAGAAACGCAACTCTTGTAAATTAGGGGAACTATTTATATTTAGTTCGATATGTGCCAAGAGGATGCTGGACGCTTAAACACAAAAGTGATCATTTTGTATGGAATTGCATATTGGAGGGGAGGAGGTTAAGAAGTAGCGGGAGGACAGGTGAAGGAAGAAAGGAAGAGTGTTGTGGAGAAGAACCTAAATGGATCCTCTTTCTAAGGCCTTTCTAAGACTTTAAAGAAGGGGTTTTCACATAAGCAACATAAAGGAACTGAAATGGCATCCCTCCAGGTAAATGAGCATCCTTCCTCTCTGTAAATGAAAGTGTAAATGATTAGAAATGGGCACAAGCTTTCAGCTCTTCACCCACATTCAAGGTGTTCTTCGCCTTCCTTTACCAGCCTCTTCATCCCTCGAGCGTCCTCCTCCTCCTCCTCATCGAACCAGAGCTACGAAAAACAGGGGGTTACCAGTTTCAGTCAGAGGGCCGACGCCACAGTCTATCAGCCGCTCCCCTCTGAAACGTTTCTCGGATCCCTTCCCTTTTCACCGCCGGTCCTGTCGCCATTCAGAGCTCTTCCCAGATCAACACAGACAGCGGCGGTCGCTCTTGGTCACCTCTTCTGAGGAGTGAACCACGTTGGGTACGAACCCGCTCTTCACGCCCTCCCAGCCCTCCTGGATTGTGATGTCTCCAGACCGCACCAAGGCGAAGATGTCTCTGGTCAGCTCGGTGAAAGCGTGCTCCACATTGATGGCGTCGCGGGCCGATGTCTCCACGTAGCGCATCCCATAAGCCCCTGCCAACTTCTCTGCCTCCTGACGGGTCACCTGGAAAATGAAAGACCGCCCCGGTAAACCCAGTATACAGGTTCTACTGCATTAACCCTTTGTTGGGCAAGTGACTGTTTTTTTTGGTTATTTCTGCACGTATTACAAGACAGTGACAGCAACAGTTCCAGTGAGGACAGTGAGTCAACAGTCTCAGGTCCAATGTGGTCTACATGGTCTGTAAGGTCCACCTCTGCATGAACAGTGAGTGGACCTGCTTTGTTAGGTACCATGAAGTAATGGTACTAATGTCAGGAATGATGTTCAAAGGGATCATGTGGATGTGGACAGGGGTCTGGATCAGCCCTTGTTTTTGCTGGAATGTTCTAATGTTCTAAAATACATGTGTTTTTCTTGTATTTTTTGTATTTACTTCTTGGATTTTCTTTTTTTTGTCACTTATGGGTAAGGACCCAAATATGCTAACTTCATTGACCTTGATTTTCTACACAATAATTAAAAATTTTGAAAAATTTCACAAAAGCAATACAGTCTTGTTATGTCCTCCGATAACACACTAAGGTTAAAAATTTTAATTTCAGAGTATTTCTATGAGTGCCCTATAAAGGGTTAACCCATAAAGACCCAGAGCTACTTTTGTGGCAGTACCCAAATGAATTTTTCTCCTATATTTATCACCATTTATTGTAATATTGTCTCCTTTGTTTTGCACTTTTTCGGTGAAAATCAGGTATTTTCCTACACGTTTGTTGTATGAGCGACATCTTAGATAATTTTCTGTCACGACAGACAATAAAGCGTCTCTGATTCTGAACAAAATCTTACACTATATTTGTTCAAAGGGTATTAAAAGTGCACGACATGTTATGTTTTTTATACGTAGTAGTTTCCACCTTTGCAGCCAGTCCTCCCTCACCTGCAGTTACCATCATCTACAACTGTAGTCAACACACTATACTATAATATGTACCAACAATGTCCTCTGCCATATTGTTATTTGTCCTGTTCCTGTCTGATTTGCCTTAGAATCCAAATTTTCCGACTGCCTGCCTATCTGCTGGTAAAGTTTGTTTTCTCTAAATATGAACTAATCTACACTTGGGTCCTTTTCCTGCTTCAAGCCATGACACATAGAGCACGCCTCTGAAATGGATCTTTTATGGAAGTGAGAAGGTATTTAAAGGTACTGACTGATTGACTGACTGACTGTGTGACCATTTAAATTTGCAAGCTGTTTATTTTATTTGTACTGGGTTAAGACAGAGTGCATATTCACACGGGTTAATAATGATCATTTTGGCAACATAAGCAAGCCACATGAGAACATCAGAAACATGGACTCAGTAGTGCACTTAAGCTTGACTTTGAAGACCAGCAAAGAGACAGAGCAAAGAGTAAATGATTCTACAATAAGTGACAAGTATGCGCTAATACGGGAAACCTTGAATTCTTGCATTGTTTTATTTATTTTATTTACATTTCTGCTAAGACAATGAAATATATGAGCTGAGATCTGCTCTTGTGCTGTGTCACGGTTTAACGTCTCTTTTTACTGGTGATATTTTTGCTTTCTGTCTTAATGCTGTCTCATGAGAATTAAAATACAACGATGCCAAACTCTTCTGATCTAAATGTGGACTGATCTAAAAGGCTATTTTAATGCTGCAGACTTTGATAACTCGTGCATTACATAACAATCAAAGGAGCCACTTTCCCCAGCACCAACAGATAAGATAAGATAAGATAAGATAAGACTTCATTTATGGAGACATTCACAGCTAACAGCAGAAACATACAACAAGCAAGTGCAGAAAAAAGGACAGGTAGAAAAAACAAACCAGTGAAAAATGAACAGAAAATAGAAAAATAAGAAATTTGGTATTTATATAAATATTTAGATAAATCCCTCATGACAGATGGTTTTGTGTTCAGTGTTTTTGCTGTACTCACCTGACGTTGCGCCTCCAGGTCACACTTGTGTCCCACCAATAGAAAGACGATGCTGTGAGGCTGGACGTGGCTCCGGGCCTCCTCCAGCCAATCGTGGACATTCTGGAATGAGCGGCGATTGGTGATGTCGAACAGGAGGAGACCGCCGACAGAGTTACGGTAGTAAGCCCGAGTGATGGACCTGAAGGAAAAACAACAAAAGGATATTTGTTCTAAACTTTTGATGGTTTTAACATAAGGAACAAACAGTCACACAACAATGATCAATGATAAAAAAATAGGTGCGTCTTTTCCCAAACTGCAATCAAAACACACAAGTTAAATGTTATCAAATTGTTTCCAGCAATCTTGTCAAGCTGGCTGCTCGGTCGAGGCATCAAAAGTGGTCGAAAACTGAATTCAGTCTGAGGCGCTGTAAGGGGTTTACCTTTTCATGTTTAATTTAAATACATCAGCAATATCCAAATCAAAACTCAGGCATCCATACACCAACCAACTGAACGCAACCCCAAAGACAAGTGTCAGACTTTTATACACCGGTGCTGCCTCCAGTGACAGGAGATATACTAACTAAACAATGATGAATTAAACATTATCAAAAACCTATAATTATACATAAATATATATATACAAGCATACATACACCACATCACTATACAATAAAATATCATCCCTAAATATATAAATAAATATTTACACAAAACCATCACCTAACCATCACTCTGTCTGTCCATTCAACAACATAATCGCATTTTCTGAAGAATGCATTGAGATATCTGCGTCAAATTTACACTGTGGATGCATCTAGGCATGGAGCAGAAGCCTATTGAAAACAGGTCACCTTGACCTACTTTTTCAAGGTCAAATGGCCTTGTGCAGTTATAATATCTGAGTACTTTCAAATATAAATATGTATGTAATAAGTTTTACACAAAGATAATCTAATCTAAATTACAGGGCAGTAACTTTCAACAGAATCTTATACTACATTTGGCCGAGGGGGATTAAAAGTGTGCAGCACATTATGTTTAACCACTGTAGTACAGTTTGCTGTGCAACTTGGCTTAACCCTTTATCAGGCAAAGGACTATTTTTGGTAATTTCTGCAAACATTAAATGTGGGGTCAATCCTGTGCCTCAGTGACATCCAGAAGCATAATAGTTTTTATAAAACTATACAGTGATTCAGCGAGATTTCATAGACATTTTGAATCTGCAAACAGTGATACGAGTGATTTTTTTTGTCAGTTCATGACCTTATAACAGTTTTCTTATTGTATGAGTTTACTTTTTAGCAAATGCTGCTCAGATGATTTATGGAAAGAAGAGGGCGACTGTTTTCACGGCAACCAACAAGGAGGTAGATGACAATGTTTAATAACACACTAAGGCTGAACTGTTAAATTTCAGAGTATTTCGATGAGTGTCCTATAAAGGCTTAAGAGTCTCTTTTAGACCAGCTCTGTATGTTAAGTGTCACGAGATAACTTTCGTTATGTGACGCAATATAAATAAAATTTGACTGATTGCACAAACGTATTATATCATACAATTTAAACATTTAGACACAATTTAGACATTTTTGCTAAAAAATTATATATGACATATAATTACAAGCACAAAACATTGAAATGGGAGCTCTAAAGAGGAGGCATCATTCAGTAGTAGTAGTTTAGGACAATATGACACTAATATCAAACAGATCTGATTAAGTTACAGAAGTGCACTATCCCTACAGCTCCAACTTATGGAGATACAACTGGTAAAAAAAAAGTGCAATTATGCATTGCAAATATTTGACATGTATCAGTTTCTGTCAGAGATATTTGGAAGTAGCACCTTCATTTACCCACATTAAAAAGACAGAATCTGAACTCCGAACTGAAGACAGAAAGAGTAAACACATCCTTTTCACTAAGCCTCTAGTTCAACTTCCCACATCCAACACACAATGGAGCGAATAAACCATTAACAGAGGAAAGAATCGAAGTAAAAGTGACATAAACAAGGAGAGGCGCAGGTTTTTGATGCCGGGGAACTAGATGCTGTTATTCACTTTCAGGACAAAGAGGTGAAAAGCTATTCAAAGAGAGAAAAAGAATGATAAAAGGTGTAAATGAAAGAAAACCTGTGGGAGGACGAGCTCAGAAAGGAGGAATAAATTACAAGGATTTAGAGATGTTGACTGATTGTACGGAAAAATAACATGCTTCATGATTTTACTCTCTCCTGTGACTGGTTCAGTCTGTTATTCCAAGAACACAATGATAAAATAGGACATTTATTTGATTTTAGGCAGACGCAAACTATTAATTTGCTTTACAATTTATTGAGGAAGAAGAAAAGGAAAGAACGATCTTAAAATGGAACCTGAAGGGTGACATAAATCCTGGAATAATCTACAGAAGAACATAAACACCGTAGGTAAATTTAGGTCCGTTTTCTTGTTATTGCTCTGATTTGCACTGGTTTTAGTCCTTAATCTATTATTGTATATTGCTCACTCACTTGTAGTATGTGACTGTTGTAATTTTCTATTTATATTGTTTATCCTTATTGTTATAGCAATGTTTTTTTCTGCTCCCTTCCACTATTCTCACTCATGAAAAAAAAAATCTTGAAACCTCTGAAAGACATTAATGTGTTGTATGTGTCAGAGACCGAAACACAATTCTACTTAACCAGTAAATAAAATGACAAACCATTCCAAACCAATGATCTATATGTCATGAGCAGAGAGAAAATTGTACATAAATCAAAGTTCGTGACCGTTTCACTGCTCATGATCCAAAGAATACCACGTCATGTGTCCAACATGGTGGCTGCAGTTTTATGGACATGTATGGCTGCCAGTGGACCGGGGTCACTGGTGTTTACTGATGATGATTAGTGATTTATCGAAAGAACAGGATGAAGTCGGAAGCATAAAGGTTATCCTCTCCAATGCTCCAAAACTGATAGGATGGCACTTCACACTGCAGATGGACAATGACCCTAGAACATACTGCAAACAACAACACAAGAGCTTCATTAGGTAAAGAAATAGGACAAAGCAGCTCCAGGGAAGGGTTCAGGCTTCCAGACCTCAGGACTCATTGTCTGTAAAGTATTAAAAATGATCTTCATACTTATACCAATCTTAATTTGTCCAATTACGGTACTTTTGAGCCATTGAAAATGAAGGGACTATGTGTAAAAAGGTTATATGTTGTAATTCCTAAACGATTTACACAATATTTATTGTCAAAACCATTAAATGAAAGCTAAGTCAACACCCCGATCACGTCTTTATTGCGTGATATTCACTGCGGTGACTGTGGATAAATTTGTCCAAATACTTATGGGTCTGACTATACAGTACAGCTGTGCTCATAAGTTTACATACCCTGACTGAATGCACATGGGACGGCCTTGAATGTTCCAACATGACAATGAGCCAAAACATTAGGCCAAGTCCACCTGTCATTGGAACAGCAGAAGAAAAGTGCAGGTGAAGGAGTGTCCATGTGAGTCTGCTGACCTCAGGATCATTGATCCACTTTGAGGAGGAGTCAAACATGCAGTTCATGAAGAAAACCCAAAATCTGAAAGAACTGAAGGTGTTTTACCGAGAAGAATGGGCAGCTTTAGCATCTGAGAAAAGAAAGAGTCTGATCCACAACCACCA
>JAPQRP010049678.1:0-12439 GCA_037367295.1 Apogon hyalosoma | reverse complement strand
CACCCCCACCCCTCACCCTCCATCCCTATTCTTCAAGTCAGGCATTTGTTCATGTCCATGTGTGATAAAGGCTGCATGAAATGATCTGTAACACAAGGCCATATCCTTGGAATTACATGTTGTTTTTTTCTCTATTTTGGGATGCATAATATAGACACCCTTTATTTTTTTCCAACATGTGCTTGAAGGACATACATGAAATATGGCACACTCTGAACAGACCTTCTCATGTCATCATTATTCTTCTTTCAGACCAAACATGCTTCCTTGTGTTTTCTGCTCACTCTCATTGAATTGACAAAGGGGTAATTTGGTGAGTTGATGTGTCCGTGACAGGGCTGCATGCATCATATTCAGCTGCGTCTTCCTTATCAGAGATAGTGCATACATTGGCCTTGGAATCAAACCCAGGTTGCTGTGATAAGGCCTAAAACACCAATCATTGGTCCCCTTTGTTTGCCCAGCAGCTCCTTCCATCCTAAATTATTAATGAACCCCAGATTTCCTCAAATAGTGACCAAGGCCTTTATTCACCAGGTACCAGGCCTTTATTACTGGAAGGGGAGGCAAGGGGCATTGTTTTTGGTTTGGTTTGTTTCTTTGTTAACACTTTAGCAGCAAAACTATTGGTTGACTTCACACCAAATGTGGTTCATATATTGCCAGTGATGCAGAATAGATGTGACTACATTTTGGGAAAAATAGGTTAAAGTTCAATTTTTTATGAATTTTTATATACTTTTTAATTCCCCCATTTACTTATAACGGCCGAAAGTCTATGCTGTCTACGTCTATGCTGACATTAGCACACACATAGACATGATGACATCAGCTGGATCGATGCCAAAGTAAGCTACAATACGTGCGAGGGGCGGGGTTTGTTGTGACTGGTACCACGTGTATATTTATATAATAAAGTTTGTATTAGAGGCAGGCTTTTACTTTAATTTTGTCTGTTTAATGAGTATATTAAATGGGTAGCCCGGTCAGCCTCCCATCTTTCTCAATGAGAAATCTGTCTGGAATCCAAAATCCAAATATGAAGGTGGGACTAACAGGTGCCAAGTAAACCAACCACAGATAAGTAGGGCTGGGTATCATGGCCAATTTCCTTAATGGATCTGATTTCGGTTCATATGATTCTGAATCGATTAATCACGATTGGATCTGAAATTGAGTCGATTCAGTATTAATTGATTGGTATCACTAAATGAATCTGAATCAAAGTAGGATTTTGAGCTGTAACCTGATTGACTACTGCAGCCATGCAACACATCAATACTGGTCTCAGCCAAGGAAAGGAAATAAATGTCAAATTTCAGCAGTAAATAGCTGAATCTGCTCTTAAATAATAAACGGGATGGAAACATTGCCTGTTTCTACAGTGGCTCACAACGGACTTCTTTGTCATCTTTATTCTTTTTGATGGCTGATCGTGGGTCCAAGTTAATAATCCTAGAACGATGCCTCGGAGAGTCTCTGGGCAATCAGTTCCCCTGGACTGCGGGTTCAAGTTTGGGGATGAGAGGATGTCCCGCGAGGGGGTTTGGCCCCACCCTTCCTCCAAGTCCCTCCCACGCCAGAACCGTCACGAAAGAGATCGAGACGCCCGCGAGACAGGACCAGCCGCACCTCCACATCAGCGGTGCCCAGGTCAGGTACTCGTGGTCCTGCTCTGAAAAATCAATGTCATCCACTATTAATCGATTACGCAAAATTAAAATAAAACTGATCAAATCAATTTTTTTTTACCTAGCCCTACAGATAAGATGGACAGGACACTTTTGTCAGAGAAACTTGAGAACACAGGGTGTAATCTGTAATTCAATTCTTATTTTTGAGTAAACAACCGACAACAATTGTAAAGAGATTTGCGGCCTTGGAACTGATTTCGACTCACGACAAAAAGAAGTCGCTGCGTATATTGCATTGCGAAAAACACCCACCCCCCAGACTTGAGATTGGTTCAGTATAGAATAGATTGTCCATATTTCACAGCGATCGGCCCAATTCCAGACTATTTTTAGTATTGAATACACTGAGAAAACCGGATGGCTGGTCAGGTTAACAAATGGATGTATTTAGTGCAAAACCGTGTTTAGATCAGCTCATGTTCACTCCAACAAATGCAACACTTCCTTGACAAAAGAAAAAAAAAAAGCTTAGTTGATAGAAATCTTTCATTGCTTTACAGAGCTTTTTTTTTCTTTTTGTAATGTCCTCTTGTTGAATAGAATAGAATAGAATAGAATAGAATAGAATAGAATAGAATAGAATAGAATAGAATAGAATAGAATAGGCTTTATTGTCATTACACCACTTGTGGAATGAAATTGCAGGTGTTCTCTGCCAGAGACAGTGCACTTACATCTAGTAGCAATACAATAGATACAGACATCTTTAAAAAGTATACAAATATAAAAGTGTGCAATCGAAAAATATGTACAAAATTTAAGGTAGTATAAAATGTGAGTCCAATCAAGCAAAAGCGAACATCAACATGAAAAAGTACATTTGCACACATCATTTATCCAGCGGACTCAATTTTTAGCTAAAAACCTCTATTTTATGGACCTGTTATCTTTTTTTAAAATACCACTTGTAGAAAAAAAGTTACAACCGATTTTATCAATTGTACTTTTTACACCATAGACATGCCTCGAAATTGACACTAAAAATTATATCTAAAATGTATTTTTTTTAATGTATTCAGTCTGTTGATTATATAGATGATTAAGTTTCATTATTTTGTGAATATTATTGATCTTCATGAGTCTGAACATTTGTTAGTTGCTTAAAAGGTCCTGTCCATGTGTTACCACAAAAATACCAATTTTAAATTTTCACGTTACTTATAATTCAGATATTTGACCTAAACTTTCAAAAAGTAATGATCTTTTAATATATTTTGGGTGATGCATACAATGGTAAAGAGTCATCCATGTGTTACTATGGCAACCTGTCCACGTGTTACCACATTCTTATGTCAATAAAACACAGACTTTTCAATATTTTACTCTAACATTTATTTTCAGCATAGTTGAAGATAATATCTAAAAGTTTTTGTCCTACTTGGTATCAATTTCTGTTCGAGAACCACATTTTCTAAATGTTTGCGTAAAGCTGAAAAAATGTATGTTTGTTTCAAGTCCACATGTTACCGAGCAGTAATTTGACATTTTTCACCTAAAAATTGTATCTCCCCAAATTGTGTTATACATAATGTTAAAGTACTTTTAAATACCTACTCAAATATGTCTAATACATGCATATAAGTTACTCTGCTTATATGACACAGACTGTTGAACACCAAATGTGTCCATGTGTTACCGCTGGATCTGACCCATATGTACGTTTTTTCACTTTTCTTCACTTTCTTTGAAAAATAAGACGCACCTGCCGTTACTGTGATCGGACAATACCTTCTCAGGAGAGTGATGTACAACACAGTTTTATTGAATGCATCCAATTAAACATGTTCCATTTTTTTCCCCAGCCTATATCTGAGAGCCAGTTTTTATTTGTTCTCTGTGACTCCTGCTTTTTATTTAAAGTACAGTCTGTAAAAAATATGTTTAAATGGAACCTGGTGTGAGGACTGAAAGGACTCAGTAGAGGAGGTCACAGTTAACTTCTATACCTCCATCTGTAAAACTATGAAGACTTTAATGATTTCCCTCTTGCTGATTTCTGGATAATGAAGTCAAATCCTCTAAAACTGGTGCTACATTTGTCCATAAAACATTACCCAGTGAAGGTGAGTTTGCATCAATTATTAACTGTAGTGAAGGATCAGAAGAACGTTGCCTCGTCTCTCATTTCCTCTTCCCTTTTCTCCTGTGAATCCATCTCTTTCCTCGACTTCCTCTGTCGCAATTCAGATCTTAATCAGTGTCATTTACTCTTAATCTCAGTTTCGCCTTCTGATTTCTTAGTCTGGGTCCTGCTGCTTTTGTTCTCCTTCATTAACCCATAAAGACCCAAGCAGCCAAACAAACTCATCTACTGATCTAAAATACTGTATTTATTAACTTCTGATCCACTAATCCTATCAACCCATGTAAATAATTGGTGTAAACTGCAGTTTATCATCTTTTCATGGTCATCAGATATGACCCGTTTGGACGTTCAGAGGCTCCGTAGTTACCGTGGAAACACCGTCATCTCCTACAACATTGATTCACCAGTAAAATCCATGGAGTTGCATCAATGACAGTGGATGGAAACACTGGGTTTATGTTCAATTAATGATAGATTTTTTTTTTTTTCTGAAAAACTCACTTTTTCTTCTTTTTTTTTCTGTTTTGATATAATAACCTTTGACTTTACTCTGAGCTTTTATGAACATCTACATGATCAGTCAATTAAAAATAGGAAAACAGATAATATTCACTGGAAAAAAAATGCAAAATTCAGAGGATAATATCAAAATAAATGGTGATGAAACGCTTAACAAAAGTTAAATATGGAGAAATATTCTACAAAAGTGTCATTGGGTCTTTATGGGTTAAAAGAAAAGACTTCAGTTTCATATTAAAGTTAGAACCTTTACCGGTTTTTCAAATGGGTCCCTGACTTTAAGTGCTACCTCTGATAAATGTAGTCCTTCGACAGCAAGACATGTATTCTCTATCCAAGGTCTATTGTACTGTTTTCCTATAAAGAAAAAAAAAAATCTTCTTCAGGTGTCACCACGGAAACCATGATGACAGCTGTATAGAAAATAGTCTATATGCCTGTGTTCATCATTGTATTGGAACAGTGAGTATCTATACACATGAAAAGCAGTATATTTGTCTTTGTATGTGTATGTTGGTTTATATCTGTCTCTGTGTGTGTCTAAAGCTAGAGACTTGTATGGCTTCAGAGGCAGGGCTGCCAGCATTTGGAGGGTTGCTGGCTCAATTCCCAGAGACCCTGAGGGAAAGGCACCTATTGATGGATGAAAAACTCCCACAGTGCTTTGCTTCCTGTGCGCACAAAGCCCACTGAGTCTGCAACCTCGCTGAGCCCACACTGGTTTGGAAACAGCCTCTCTTCTCTTTATATATCCCCCATGACTTTAGCTGTCTCGTAGGTTTAAATAGTTCCGCTCTTAAAAGTGCAATAGGTAACGCAAGTGAAGAAATTTATAGAGGCGTCAGAATTGCGGCGTGTGAGATTTAGAAGGATTTAGAAGGATGTAACCGCAGAAATAGAATTTTATATTAATATTTGTGCTTTTCACAAGCATACAACCACATGAAAAAGAGAATAAAGGTTAGACTGAGCATTTTATAACTAAAGAGGGAGCAGATTGCCATTCACGGAGCTGGCATTTTGTCTTGGCATGTTTTTCAGTAGTTCTCAGAATGGACTTTTTTTTTTTTATAGCAGTTGGCAGCTCAAAACTCATGTAAGAGGAGCCTTTTTGCTAAAAGTTTTGAACCATTAGGTTTAAGCACTATTTTTTTTTATTTGACTTTTTCTTCCTGTAACGATGTTAAAGGCTATTTTCTTTATTGAAAGTTCAGTCTTTGTATTTTGCCCATCCTAATACACACAGTAGTTAGCGTTAGTGATCAGCATTAGCACACAGCACACATTAGTAGCAGTGAGCTACCGTTGAGGGCACTTAGATGGACCCCCTCATGTGCCCCCGCCCTACTTTGCATCCTTACAGACTGGAACTACATCCACAAATGGACGTCCATCAGTCCTGGTGCATCTACAGTTTGTCCGTCCATGGGAGTGGATCTCTCCTTCACTGTGGTTCTCCCTCTTTTTCCACTGGGTTTTTCTTTGCCGAGAAGGAGGGTCTAAGGACGGGGGATGCCCAGGACATTCATCCATTTCCTTCATCCACTGTTTATTTGACTGTTGTTTGTTTATATTCAACTAACTCTGTAAAGCTCGGTGAGACAACCTTGTTGTGATATAGGGCTCTACAAATAAAACTGAATTGAATTGAATTGAATTGAATTGAGGGGCAACTCCATATCTTCATCAGGACCATGGTCAAGGGCACTGGCAGGAGAATTAACCTGTTTTTTAATGGTGAATGAAACTGGAGGACCCAGAGGAAACCCACATGGCATGAAGAGCTATCTTTTTTTTTTTTTTTTTTTTTTTTTTTCATTTTATAGCAGTTGGCAGCACAAAAATCATGTAAGAGGAGAATTTTTTTCCTAAAAAGTTTTGAACCATTAGGTTTAAACACTATTTTCTGATTAGACTTTTTTTTTTCTGTAATAATGTTAAATGCTATTTGGGTCCTTCTCTGAAACTGGTCCTAAAAATAGGACACGGGGCTAAAAATTCAACCCAGATGTAGACTGTTATGAAGCAAGTTTGGGAGCACTTTGGGTCTATTTTTAAAAAAAAAGAATATTTACTGAGATAAAAGAGAATATTTTTCACATATGACACAGTTTTATGTGCCGTCCGTATACAAAATCTGCATGTAACATGGTAAAAAGGACATGAAAATTACATGCTACTATTTTTTAGAATATCTTTTTATTCTCTCACATGTATATTTTGGGGATCAAAGTAATTATGCAAGGCAGAGTGTTTCACATAAATAAGCACTGTTGCAAAATCACGACTGATTTGTATTTAAATTGGCAGGTTCCACATGTAACACGAGTGGACACGATGGGTTACGCACGAAACCTGGAATGAGACTGCTGATTTCTGAAAAAAAAAGACCTATTTTCTTTTTTATGTGGGGATGTTTGGACTCTGCATTTGACTCATTCTAATACACACAGTACCTAGTACTAGCATTATATAATACATACTATATATGTAGGTACAGGTATACAAATCAGTGTATTACCTGCATAAATACATAAATGGTGATAAATCACTTAAGAAAGGTTAAATAGAGAGAAAAATTCATTTGGGAACTGCCGCTAAAGTAACACTGGGTTAAACATGTTGATGGATTAAACATGTTAATTTTGACAGCCCTAGTTATGTTAAAAAAATAAATAAATTCACCATCTGTATTACTTAACTCATTACCCTGACATTAGTATTAAAACTATCAAGTTTTAAATCAGTTTGAATTTTTAAAAAAAAGTTGTTTTTGAGCTGAAAAACAACTGACAAACTGACCAGTAAACTGACAGATGTTTTGTAGAAATGTGTATGGAATCAAGGTCCTGTTTAGCAAAAACATCCTGACAATGGGAAACATGGTTAAATTAAGCGCAAAGGAACAAGCTTTGGACTAATAGAGGGACAAAGCTCTGCCATCTATGCTACAATAAAGAGTAGACGATGCAGTTTTACAAGAAACTGCCCCTAAATGGACACATACGTACATTCATAAATAGACGGAGTGGGAGTGGGACTGAGAATATGGCTGTGCAAGGTGAGCAGTGTATTTATAGAGGAGAGATATTACAAGTGATTCCTAAATCTGGGTGGTATGAGAGGGCGGCAGACTGATTTAGTACATTTAGCTGTGCCTGCATTCTGATTGTGTTTAAGCTATGACTACATTCACTGAATAGAAAAGGTCAGCTACTCCACGTACTTGAACCAAATATGTTGAGTGGTGAGGCTCAGGTAAAATAACAACAACTCACAAAAGAATTATGAAATGTTTACAGACTTTGACATTAACTTGACCCTTAAAGATGTGGAACTATTTTTGTGGCAATTTTCAAATTCTTTTTTTTTTTTTTTTTTTTTTACATTTAACCTTCTGTATGTGATTATTGCCATTAATTCTAATATCATCAGCATTTTTAAATTTTTCAGTGAAACTCAGGTATTCTCCTCCTCCTTCCTGATCCATTTGGATGTTTGGATGTTTAACCCACGTAGTTTGACAAATAACAATGGTTGTAGATGCTTCTTTTTATGTTCAGTTAATGTTATATTTAGCTGAAAGTCAGCTTTTCTTCAGTTTTCTCTACTTTGGTACAATAACATATGATATTGCAAGTTTATGAATATCATTGTGATCAATAAATTAAATACATGGATTTTTTTTCCTCCAGATTTATACTGAAAAAAAGCAAAATGCAAAGGGAAATATTACAATAAATGATGATAAATCACTAAGGAAATGGTAAATATGGAACATTCATTTGGAACTTCCAAAAATAGTTCCAAGTCTAAAAGCATGAATTAGTGATTCAACGATTTTTTTTTAAACATTTTACATCCATTTCGGTCACTGGTGACTGTTTGGGCGTTAAATGATTAATACAAACTAGTAAAAATCAAACTTATTTGATTTTTTTTTTTAAACACATTTATTTTTAGTTTAAATAACTGTGAGAATCCTGCCCATACCAATTAGTGATGTTGGATAACTACAGATTTTCTTTCAGATCTGATAACAAGTAAAATTCAGGCTGGTATCGGCGATACCGAAACGATGCCGATACTTTCTACAAATACACTTAATGTCTGGAAAATTAAAATATATATATAGTGTATTTCAAATCATGATAGTAATTATTGTTTAATTATTAAGAACTATTATAAAAATGAAAACTTTCGTATGAATTCAAAACACTGACAACAAAAGCATCAAACACTGACACTTTCCCTCATTCACAAGTTTTTGTTAAGGAACAATAGCATATTTACTGTTTTCCCTTAGTCTGTTCTGTTGTTTTGTTCAGTACAGACTGAGTGAGTCAGAGTTAACTGACTGAGAAGTGTGACTCAGTACACACCGACCCAGGCGGAAGAAGTAGTTCCCTCCCACCAATCACGTATCATTTGGACAAGATCCCAATAGTTCAGCTACTTTCCACTGTGTTCCTGACGTACATTACCTCAAATAACCCAAGTATCAAAGGTATCGATATTTTGATTTGTGAATCAATTCTAGAGTGTATAGATCAGGTATTGGAGATATCAATATTTTAGTATCGATCCACACATTACTACTACCAATGCATTAACATATGTCCCCTACACAACAGCGAGAGACAGGCTTTTTAACCTTATTTGAATTGTACCATCAACAACACACACTGGTTTACTGATTTAAAGTACACGTGTATCAAAAAACTGTTAAAGGAAAAGTAAAGCAACACCTTTGGACAGACTGCACGTGTTGTGTATGTGATGTGATCCTAAATTTCTCTCTCCCCACAAGCCCAGAGCTGATAACAATGTTAACTGATTTCTCAGCATGACCAGACCTGTGGTGGTTTTCATGTTGTTTAATACATTTCCACTCAAAGAACAAGTTGAAATGTGCCACGGTAACAGCTATTTCTGTACTGGCAGTGTATCACATCAGACTAAATTGTGCTTTACTATTGTCACGATAAACTATATAATATTCAGGTGTTTCTTTTCTAACGTGTCTGGGATGCAAAATAATGACAAATACCATAATATAGTTTTATATTGTGATAACTATCATATTGACGATTAATATTGTTGTTTATATCTCAAATCAGCACGAACAGGAACATCTTACAGCTGTAGCCATGATGTGTCCCAATATTTTTGTCCATATAGTTTATAAACATTAATATTTTCTTAAAGTTTAATAGGAGATTTTTTTCTTCTTAAGTTAGATGTGAAGAAAGTAGATGGTTAAATTATTATTTAATTAGAGCACAAAAAAATGTAGAACATTTAAAATCATAGTCATGATTGAAAAAAAAATCAATGTTGAGATAAATTAAGTCAAAAGCCTCTCTGAGGCATTTTGGAAACAAAGATAACAATTTAAACCAAACTAACCAATGCAATGATATTTATGACAATATAAAACAACATTATGACTTTTGTTTTGTAGCCCAGACCCCTGTTAGAAAATAAACACCTGAATTCAATGTGTCCACATACTTTTGTCCATTTGTGTATGAGTTAGGCGGTTATGCTATAAGGACTCATATGTACAAGTAATGACAAAAAGTGTACATGAATGATGAATCTCTTGCTACAGTCCTATGGGGGACGCCAGAAGGGGCCAGACTTCACCTCCCATTAGATGGAGCTATAGAGGGTGTCTGTTTAGACATGTGCCTGTCACCATGGGAACAGAAGGGTCAGTGACAGCAGTGTGATGCTGGTTGTGTTAGTGGTATCCTCCTACTGCAAACACACACGTGAGTCTTATCGTTTGGGTCTGACCAGGGAGAAGAAGACATTGGTGAAATAAAACATGGGAGAATGTATGTTTTATATCCTGTATTAAGCTCATGTCCTCACAACAACAGCACAAATTAGCAAGGCCACAATTAGGGATGGGAATCGAGACCTGGTTCTTTTTGAGAACCGGCTCCTAGTAGCTCAATTCCTTGGAATTGTTTGCCTGCCTGCTTAACGATTCTTCTTATCGATTACACCTTTGTTGCACATGCGTGATAGCGACACTTGTACGCTGCATTGTTTCGGTTTAGAACGTAGCCAATATGGCATCGAGGCAGAAATGCTCCTAAGTATGACTATATTTCACGCAAAAAGATGACACCAGGGCCACTGGTAACACTTCAAAGGGGAAAATCCCTCCCATATGCTCAAACATTTGTCACCACAGCATGCAATTCATTTGCAGGAATGTCACTTCTTTCATACTCTGCTTAGCAATGCTTGTGAATCTAGTGGCAGAGAAAATACCAGGGCGTCATCCAGGCCTGGTTCTGGGGGTGGGGGGGTAACAAATGTCCTGCCCCCTAAAATAAAAGATTCTGAAGGTAGGGAAAAGGAAAATGAGGTGCACAACAACAGGAGACAGAGGAATTAGTAAAGTGTCTTAAGTTTCAGTTTCACTTTGTACAGTTGTATGGTGTGACCCCCCCCATCTGTTATTAATAATGTATATGTTACATTTTCTGTGCAGAAGACAGTTAATGCAAACACACCCGTTTATTTACACAATCTATAATTCCCTCACCCAATGAGAATCGATAAAGAATTGGATTGATAAGCAAAATTGATAATGGAATCGGAATCGTTAAATTCTTATCAATTCCCATCCCTAGCCACAGTCCAGAAAAGCTGAAGATGGTGGCTATTTTAGCGAGTAACCTACGAACAATACACAAAGTTTTACACACAGATGTAGCTGGTATACTTTATTAATGACCTACATTCATCAGTGTAGATCCAGAATACACAGAAACACATCTGATGAGGACAGGGATTCTACTAACAGCACAGACACAGTAGTCACACAGTCATGGAACACACATATATAACTTTGAAAAAAGTTTCCGTAGTGACTCTACTCTTTGCTTAAGTGTGATTTAGTAGCAGAAGAAAAACTGATGTAAACTTACACAATGCTCATACTTGTTCTTCAGCGTACCTTAGAAACACAAGGAGAAAACAAAAAACTTAAGACACTAAAGCAGCAAAGCTTGAAAAAAATATCTGTGTCACTGCCAAAACTTTTGGCCGCAACTGTAGGTTTGACGCATATTTTATTCTTTGGAAACAATGACACAGACCAGCGCAGATGCAACAGGAGGAGGGATTTTCTGTGAAAACTGGAGTTAGTGGATGGATGTTACCTAATGTAAAATACTGGCCAAAAATACTGTCATGCCTGTTCACAGGGGCATATCTAGGTTACCATGAGGTAAATACGGGAGGGGAAAGGGTTATTCCACAGATAGAATTAACCCTTTATAGGGCACATTCAAAATTTCAACTGTAGTGTGTTATTGGAGGACATAAGACATCATTACTTCTGTGAAATTTTTCTATTTTTTTTTGTCATGTAGAAAACCAAGGTCATTTAAGTTACCATATTTGGTTCCTTACCTGTAAATGACAAAAAAAAAACAAAAAACCCAAGAAGTAATTATAAAAAAAAAAATACACGAAAAACACATGTAAAGTGAAAGGAACATGTATTTAGAACAGTAGACCAACATACGTGCTGATCCAGACCCCTGTCCACATCCACATGATCCCTTTGAACATCATTCCTTACATTAGTACCGTTACTTCATGGTACCTAACAAAGCAGGTCCACTCACTGTTCATGCAGAGGTGGACCTTACAGACCCTGTGGACCACATTGGACCTGAGATTGTTGACTCACTGTAACTATTGCTGTCACTGTCTTGTTATGTGTGCAGAAATACCAAAAATAGTTGCTTGCCTGATATGAAGTCGCATGATGCAAAAGTGACGCACGGAGAAATGACATTTCTATACAGTCGTAACACTGAACTCTGACTTCCATAATTCACAACAGTCTGTGGTTAAACCTGAGCAGTCAAAGGTTATTGTTTTTAATATCAGTATGACAGAGGAAACGTGGTGTATCTGTATCAGCAACAGAAACAGGAAGAGTACTTGGAAATGTGACTGTTCTTGAGGTGATGATTTCTTGTATTTCATGTGAATTTTTTGACCCAAAGTGTTGTGACTTTATGTCTATCCTCTAAACCAGCTGTAAGACAGCTGCAGTCCATCCAGAACGCTGCTGCTCGGGTCCTGACTAGAACCAGGAAGTACG
>JAPQRP010049677.1:0-12444 GCA_037367295.1 Apogon hyalosoma | reverse complement strand
TCCATGTTTTCTTTTCTGTCTGTTTTAGTCACATGATCCACACAGGAGTTAGGACTGGATTGTATAACCATTGTTTTGATGACTTTTGATGGTCTAATATTTTTTTCCGTGACTGTATATAAGTGACATAGAGATTAGCTAATAAACTATATATTGCACTGGATAAATCCCAAACAACTGGTTGCATTATGTGTTTTCTTGTCTTATTTGTACATTTTCAGTGAAAAAAATGATGTGTATGTGGTTACTATCTGAAAAATGCACTTCTTTGGTTTGAATTCTATGTGTGTTGTGTCTTAATGATCGGGGTAAAACGTGGGTCCTAAATGAACCACTATTCTAAAAAAAAGTCTTCATAAACCCTCTTGGATTCGATAGAAAATGCACTGTCACAAAACTAAACCCAGGCCTGTTTTTTAAGTGTATGAACCACATATCCCTCTTTTTCATACTGATAATATGAATGTAAAAATGCAGAATGTCTTCTTTTAGTTGGATGTTTTCACAGTATGGCATTTGTATTCTGTCACTTCAGTGAAGGATCTAAATACTTCTTTCAGCTCTTGCTGGGAACTGGAAATCAGCGTGCTGTTGGTTCTTCCAGAACCAGAAAGTCCTGTTTCTCTTTGGAGGGAAAACTCCTCCCAGACAAAAACACACCTCCCTGATTGTTTAAATCAGTTTACAAGAAACTGCTCTGGTTGAGAGTAAATGAGTGTGTGCGTCTGTAATCTGCATCAGACAAAGCACATAAAATAAGGGCTGACAGGGGGGTATTTTATTTTATTTCCGTATTTACCTATAGATTTGTCAACGCAGTTACATTTAGATGACACGGGGCATGTGGTCGTTGGGCTGCTTATTAACATTTGTCATTTTCATCCTCTCTAACACAGGTCTTCAGCATCTGTTGTGAGGTTGCTCAGTGTAAATTATACTGAATATGTGTAAATTATAGGCTGAGGCAGAACAGTATCAAAATTTCACCTGTTTTTCTTAAAAATTCAGTTTGCTCATGGATCTTCAGCTCATTCACATTATTTGTGAAAGGGCAGTTTGTGAACGTAAACATTTTCGTGCTGTAATTTCACTTTTTTTGCACTAAAACAGAAGAGAAATATTCTGAGCCCGTCATTTATTGCTGCTGTTTATTTGACTGATGTTTGTTTATATCCATCTAACTCTGTGAAGCCCTGTGAGACAACCTTGTTGTGATATAGGGCTCTACAAATAAAATTGAATTATTTATAAACTATCCTATTATTTTCCTGGTCCAACCCCTTTGAGATCCTATTGGACTGAATGTGGCACCAGAACTAAACTGAATTTGACATCCATGCCCTTGAAGTTGTGTTCCTACCTGCTCTGCTGTACAAAGGAATCTGCTTTTTTGTTTACTTGTAGTATGTAAGAATCTGAAAATGGCTTTATTTAGACTCTAGCTAATCCTGAACTGAACACAGATGCAGGATGTGCAGCCAGTGATGTTCATGCCCATATTTACAGGTTTATTTTATTCTTGTTTTATCTTTTTTTTTAATTCTATTGTTTATTTTCTTCTATAGGCGCCCCCATGCTCTGAATGAATACTCTTTATATTAATTTTAATTTCATGAGGTTTTATTCTTAGCTTTGTCTGTGTCCGTTCATGAAAACTCACAGTGATCTGTCTGCGCATGATGTTGCAGGTTTCCGTTGCCTGGTTCTTCTGTTTGTTCTCCAGGGCACACAGGTTGCAGATGTAGCGTCCGGAGGTCCTGCAGTAGTACCGGAGCACCTCGTCCTCGTGCTGAGGGCACTTCCTCTGAGCCAGATCGCTCAGCGGTTTGACCAGCTGGTGTCCGGTGAACGCTGGCAGCTCGAGGTGGGACTTCACATGTTCGCTGCACATCGACACCTCGCACTTCAGGCAGGTTTTGAAAGCAGGGGTGTTGTCTGAGCAGCAGTCGCAGGACACACCTTTTAAGTCTTGTACCTACATTTAAAAATCACACACGTGGATTATTCTTAATTTAGAAAAATGTATGTGTAATTTCCCAAAAGTCTAAACACAAATGCTACAAAAGCTACACACAAATTCCCAGCAGCTCTGCTCAGATGCCACAGAAAAACCATCAGAAACATGAACTCGCTGTATGACACTCAAATGTGTATAGAAAATTATGTTAAAATAATAAAATGCTGCTGCTGTTGCCCTCCAGAATTTCAATACGCAATAGCTTGAAAGAGTTAAAATAAGTTGGGGTTTGGTGCATTGTTTTTGTTTTCATTTCTCATAACTGTCTATTGTGTTGTTTGTTCTTGTGAATGTTTCTTTTTCTCATTTTTCTATTGTAAAACACATACATGCATACATAGATACCACTGCTGTACTTTACATTCTGCTGTTGTCACTTTATAATGGCTGTAAACCACTTCATTAAACAAAGTTTACAATAATGCACGGTGCACTTTACCGCTACTGTTGGTTTTAGGTGCTTAATCTTATTTATTTAGTTAGGCTACTCATTTACATTTAGAGTTGTTAGTTTGCTTAGTTCTTTAGATTTTATATTTATTTAGACTCCATTTTTAGATTTTTTTTTTTTTTTTAGAATTGTTATAGCTTGTTCGATGTTATATTTATATAGGCTCCTTATTTAACGTTTAATTGTTACAGTTCTTTTGCTCAGATTGTAAATGCTCGGCGAAGGGGTACCTGCAAAGTAAGAATGTCAGTGTACAATGTAACCGTCTGGTTCTCTGAACATATAAAAAATAAAATTTATTCTATTCTATCCTCTCCTCAATTAGACCATCTCACTAAATGAAAATCAGATAGAAATAAATACATATCGTTATCCTCATGGCATAATTGCCTTAGTCATATTTTTGGCCAAATTGTGATATCTGCATAAAATGAAGGCAGTGTTAAGAGAGTAAAGTTATTAAAATTTGGCCAAAAATATCAATAAGGCAATTATGCTAATGATATGGAACTGATAAAGAATGTAAAATATGGTAAAAACAGTTTGTACCTAAAGTAAAAAAAATGACATTTTCATGCCTCAGTAGTGTCTCTGGTCTGAATCAGACTAAGACTATCATCATCGTCGTCGTCGTGGATCTGCCTCTCCATATCAGACAGGCCTCCTCTCTGTCTGTTTTTAAATCCCTTCTTAAAACCAATCTTTTCTCCTTGGTTTTTGAAACCATGTGAGATGTCTGAATGTATTATTTTTATTCTATTAGTTTATTCTTATTTTATGTTGTTTTTAAATTGTACAGCTTTTAATGTTTTTTAATCTATTCTTGTATTTTATTATTTTATTTGTTCTTCTGTACAGCACTGTTTTGTTTTGTTTTTTGTACAATTGTTCTATATCTTTTAATCTATTCTTTTATTTTGTTTTTTTATTTATTCTTCTGTATAGAGCCTTGGTCCACTGCGGTTGTTTTAAAGTGCTTCACAAATAAAGTTGGATTGGACTGGATTAGACTGTACTAATGATCCCAATATCTCAAAACATAATTTTCTTTTTATCATTATTCATTATTAGGATTACACTCCTGGATAAAATGGTTTGTTGTTTTAGTTGATTTACCTTGTGTATGTTTTGATGTTGGACAGATGTTTTATTAATAAAATAGGTTTGAATGCTCTAGCTGTAGATTTATAAAGGAGAGTTTAGGAAGAATAAAGGTTAACAAGATATCTTGTTTTTTCTGTTTTATTAGTGTATTCTATTTATATTATTTATTTATTACTTTTATCTCTTCACACTTACTTTCCTTTTTTTTTTTTTTTTGCTTTTTTTTTTTTGCTTGGGTTTTTACCCCTTGGCCAACTTTAGGCCGAAGAGGTATTGTTTCAAGAGTGTTTTTGTACGCAACTGAGCTACTGTGACCAAGTAAATTCCCTTGTGGATCAATAAAGTTTGTCTAAAATTAGAAACTCAGCGACTGCAGGTGTTTTTGTCTCGTTGCATCTTTTGTCTCTTATGTTGTTCATGTCCTGTTGCTGTGAATTTTAAAAGTAATAAGAAACAGCAGCTTAGGAGCAAAAAAAAAAAAAAAACAGCCTTAAAACTGGACAAAATAATGACTGTTTTGTGTGCGAGTACTTTGACTTTTCAGGGTACCCTTACCATCCTGCTCCTGTTCGACCTGAACTCCTCTGCTATGCTGGCCAGTGTGTAGCTCTTCTGGACCCCGACAATCTGTCCAAAATAACCCCTGCAATCTGGGCAGCGGAAGGGAACATCTGAGGCATGATCTATCATCTTCTCCACACAACCCATGCACAGGCTGTGTCCACATGGCAGCTGCCGGGGGTCCTTGAAGATATCCTGACACACTGGGCATGTGAGCATCTCCTCCAGCTGCATTCGTCCATTTCCATCTTCTTCTGCCATTTTTCACAACACAGCTTTTTTCTGTGAGAAGGACAGACAAGAGGGGGTGAATTAAACACAGGGGTTTGGCAGCAGTCTTCTGACTTCCTGAACACTCCCTACATGTTTTGTTTTGGTAACCAGTGAACTTAAGAGCACAACTGTGACACATACACTACAATAGTCACATGCAGTAGAATATTTAGTAAAAAAAAACAAAAAACAAAGGTTCAGTTCATACCATTAAAGCTGTGGCTCAGTCTACTCCTTCCACTTGTCTTCTCGACTTGTGTTTCCAGCTCACACGGTTGAAAGTGAAAGAACTCCTGTGTTTTTATATCTGCACTTCCTGGTGGGCGGAGCTTAAGGGGAGGAGGGTGGAGATTGACATGCATAACAGGAAGTGAAGCCTGTTCTGTGTTAACAGCAAGAAAACAATACATCTATCCCTTAAAACTGTACTTTTGCTGCTTTTTACCTTAAAATCTAAAGAATTGCAGCTTACAGGTGATGCTGAAGAGAAATGAGTAATAGCAGAGTAGAGACCGCTCCCCCTTTTTCCTTTTTGTCTTTTCTTTTCCTTTCTTTTCTTTTTTCTCCCTTGTTTCTCTTATCTACTGTTTCAATTATGTTAGCACATTAACTTTCAAAAGTAACATGAAATATTATCTCAAGACATGTATATTCCTATTTGGCATCTCTCATGGTTCAGCTGCCCACATGCACTGCACAACAGATCTGCATCTGAGGTCTGGTGTGGGATGGGGTGGGGGTGTGAAGGGAATGGAAATCTTGATTGTTATAACTAAAATATTGCAGCACTTCAATATTGTCAGTTCTATATTTTGTACATGCCCTTCTGCAATGTATGCTGCAAACCAGAGGTCTCAAACATGTGGTCAGGGGGCCAAATCCGGCCCGCCAAAGGGTCCAGTCTGGCCCCTGCGATGAATTTGTGAAATGCAAAAATTACACTAAAGATATTAATCATTTTAGTTCAGGTTCCACATACAGACCAATTTAATCTCCAGTGGCTCAGATCAGTAAAACGCTATCATAATAACCTATAAATACTCACAACTGCAAAATTTCCTTTTTGTAAATACAAACATGTTCATGTCATTTTACTGTATTTACACTAAAACAAACCATCATTTCACAACAAAATGCAAATAACTTGAACAAATATGAACATTTTGAAATGTCTGAAGTGCAAATTTGCCAATATTCTGCCTATTATTAAATGTTTTGTGTATTTGTTGATCCACTGTAATCTGTAAATTGTAATTTACATGATAAACAGATGCATAATAGTTTTAAAATTGCACTTACTTTTTTAAAGAAATTTCAGTTTGTTCATGTTATTCACATTGTTTTAAAAGATAATTGGGAAATGTAAACATTTTCATCACATAATTTTACTTTTTTTGTTCTAAAACATAGAGGAAAGTTTGGAGTTGACATTTATATATTATTATGTTATTGTTTCACTGGTCCGCCCCACTCCAGATCAAATTACAACAGCAAAATATTTGATTAAACATTTGATTATACATCAAAACAAGAATGTCTAACCACTGTCATTTATCAAAATACATGGGTTTTATTTGTGGTTCAAAGTTGTAGAAGACGACAGTGTTTTTACTGTGAAACCTCTGAATGTCCAAATGGGTCATATCTGATGACCACACTTGTTTTATGTTTAGTTAATGATATATTTTCCTGAAAAATTCCCCTTTTCTTCAGTTTTCTCTGTTTTGATACAATAATGCTTAAATTTACTCCGAGTTTTTACAAACATCTACATGGTCAGTGAATTAAATATAGGCAAATACCTGATTCCCACTGAAAAATGTCAATTGCAAAGGATAATATTACAATACCAAGCTAAATGAAGAGAACATTTTATTTGGAGGTTGCCATAAAAAACAGTTCTTGACCTTTAATGTTTAAAGAGTTTATTTAGTTTAAGAAAGAGTATTTCTTTAACCCACACAGAAACATTAAATCCTTCAGTTTATCATGAATACTCCAAATCAAACACTCGAAATGTATGTTTTAATGGACAGAAGGAACTAAAGGCATCAAATAAATGTAGTGGATTTAAAAGTACAATATTTACCCCTTGAGCAGAAGAAAAAAGCTGCAGAAAATGGAAATACTCAAGTAAAGGGTAAAGATGCTTCAAATTTATATTAAAGTATGTAATAGCAAAAAAAAGTATTTAATAATAAAAGTACTCAGTTACATTTTGTGATTCACTGGTACATGTACGCAGAGAACAAACTGATGTTTCCACCTTTATTTTGCTGATACTCAGTCCACCCAGCTGTTATAAAGTCATATAACTCACTCTGAATCCACATGACTAACGGCTCATTCATCATGAACTCAGTCTAATTTAGACTTCTGAGGGCCTTTTATTATGTTATAACTGATATGATAATGCTATATGCAGAGTGCATTGAGGGCTGAACTCCAGTGGTATTTTCAGGGACTTCTATTAGTCATCCACCTGTTGCATAAAGACAAGGTGACATAAAAGGGGAGGAGCTACAAATCAGAGTTATTTTCACATTCACCGTGGACCAGATGATCCTGTTTTACTGCAGGTCATTGTTCATTTGGGGAATTTCCTCCTCACTGATGGTTATGTTGATGAACTGCTGACGTTGCATCTGGAGCATTGGGTGGTACCTGTCGTGTTCCGGTAATTTCTCCCTCAGAGTTATGATCAGGGTTTATGGGTCACATGTGTCTGCTGAAATTTAATCCAATCAAAATGATGGATATTTTAACTTTACGGCACTTTGTACATCTGCTTTATGATATTTCAGAGGCAAACATCATACCCTACTTTATCAAACACCTTTTGTTACTCTATAGCACAAATGCATAGATTTATCAAGTCTAATTTGTTTTTTTTTTTCAAATTATTCTCTTGAATCTAGTGTCTTCTGTGACAACTTGCAACTCCAGTAATTCAGAGGATGCGACTGATGTTAATATATTTGAGTTTTAGGCTCCAAGTGTGATATTATACCTTAGGATACTGTCTTATCAATTTTCATGGAACATTATTGGAGAAATTCAGGTTTTGTTGCTGTTCATGTAAAAAATGTAATGGTTTCATTTAATTTATAAAGTAAATATTTCACATCTGATTGTTGACTGACTGCTAAAACATGTCACATTACGATTAACTTTTTACTTTTACTGGATCACAGTGATCGAAAAATTATTTCCAAAGCTGTATTTCACAAAATAATTTTCAATGCAAGTGTATTTGCAGTATTACTACTTTTGCATCGTCATCTAGGGAACGGAAAGTACCTTTGTGATACATAAAGTTTTATTCATTATACAACGTACTTTATTGTTCATATGGGGAAGTTTGTTTCAGGTTCAGTAGAAAGTCTAAATGTTCAGATTAGAAATCTAAGTAAAAACACATTTAATTAAAAATGAAGAGTTGAGTATTTATGAGACTAATTTGAAACACAGGCTTCATAACATTTCATATTTACATTTCCCCCAGCTTTGCTGAAAAACAAAGTTAAAAACCGGTCCAACTTTCCTAAATACAAAAAAGCAAAGACTCAGAATCTTTACATATTATTAATAAAATGACATTTTTGAAAAGAAAAACATCAAAAGATCTAACAGTTTGGTTTTAAAGGAGCATATAAAATATTTTATGCTTCTCTATGTCTACTGGGAAACACATTGCCATGTGCTCAGGCAACTGTAGGTGATCATGATTTGTTTCATATGTACATAATGCTGCAAACAAAACACAGAGAAATGAATAACATGTCTGAAAATGGAAAAAAAAACAACAACTTTTATTTAAACGGAATGAAACCATTGAAAGCTTTGGCAAAATAGTAAAAAAAAAACAAAAAAAAAAAACAAAACAGAACATTTGTTTCTTCATGTGCTACAGAATATACACATTTTCTCAGTGATATAAGGAGGAATCAATCATTGTACGTGAACATGTAAGAGAACCTTTTATAGAAATATTATAAATGGATGTGTTTTTCCATTTGTCTATTCTTAAAAATTTTGTAAAAACAAACATCAATGCATATTCAGTGAAGATAAGATGAATACAAAACACTTTTTTTTTATAAAAGACACGAAGTTAAACGTTAAAAATAGTGTAACAAAACACACAATATGAAGCAAACATCAGCGGTTTATATGTACTGAGTAACTTCCAAACAGGAAAAGCTGAAAATCTGCATTATACTGCAGAGTAGGTAAACCAAACAAGTATAACACTCAGAACCACTGACATCGGATACATTCTCAAAAAAGCAGCAAATGATCAAACAGATTCAGTTGCAGATTACTGTGGTTGTGTACACGCGTGTCCTGGAAGTCTAACACTGACATGTTTGTAAAAATAATAATGATAAAAAAAAGTCAGTAGTATGTCTTTCTTCTTTAACCCATAAAGACCCAGCGCTATTTTGTGTGAGTTCCCAAGTGTTTTTTTCTCCAATTAACTTTATTATTTAAATTTATCAAAGTATTATCCTCTGTATTTTGCATTTTTTCAGTGAAAATCAGGTATTGTCCTATATTTAATTTAATGATCATGTAGATATTCATTAAAGATCAGATTAAAGTTGAGGATTATTATATCAGAAACAAAAAAAAAAAAAACCTGAAGAAAAAGGGACTTTTTCGGTTAAGATATCAATAACTGAACATAAACCAAGTGAAATTTATCCAACTCCATGGGTTTTACTAGTAAATCAATGTTGTAGAAGATGGTGTTTCCATGTTCACTACGGAGCCTCCAAATAGGTCATATCTGATGACCACAAAAAGATGACAAACTATTTACATGTATTGATTGGATTAGTGGATCAGCAGGTATTAAACAGTTTAGATCAGTAGACGATTTTGTTCAACGGCGGACGTTTGGGCCTTTATGGGTTAAAAAAGAAACTTTCACCCCGCTGCAACTTTTATCAGTCACGTATAAATCTCTGAACGGCTCTTAATGCCAAGAACACATTTCTGTTTCTCTTTCTGTTAAACTATAAACATTTATAATTTCAACTATGTTTTAAAGGCGTCTACAAAAGCTACACAACATTGTTAGTTCGAGGTAGAAAGAACAGCTGCTCGCTGCAGACGTTTTCACAGTTACAAACCTGCTATCATCCTGAACGAAGGGACAAAATACGCACACATGCTGAGTTTGTGTTTCTCCAGGTTCTTCATGATCCTGAACGTCTTCCCGCATGTGGTGCAGCTGAAAGGCTTCTCTCCCGTGTGAAACCTCAGGTGTGTTTTCAGATTGTCTCGGAGGCGGAAGCTTTTGCCACACTGCGTGCAGCTGTGAGGCCTCTCCCCCGTGTGGAACCTCAGGTGACGGCGGAGGCTCTTCCTCAGCGCGAAAGTCTTTGAGCAAGTCGGACACGAGTATGGTTTTTCTCCGGAGTGGAAGCGCTCGTGACGCCGGAGGATTTTCCTGCGCTTGAACGTCTTCTTGCAAAGGCTGCAGGCGTAGCCGTCGCGAGTGTGGCTGACAACCTTCTGGAGCCGCCAAATGCCGTTCTCACACGGAGTGAAGCAGCAGAGGCGGTGGCCCGTGTGGACGCCTTGGTGATGGCGCAGATCTTTGGGCAGAGGCCAACCCGTGCTGCTGTTGGCGCCGTGCTTTTTATTAAAATACTCCTGGAGCTTCCCGTCGGTCTGAGGCACCGTGAACAGGTCCACCAGCTGCACCACACACGGACTCACCAGCTTCTGGTCGAGAGACGTCAGCTTCAGCTTCATCTGGAGGTGGTTCTTGGACTCCTTCTGAGGGTGGATCCGTTCCCAGACCCCGACCTGTGCAGGTGTTACGGCGCCATCAGACGGGGACGGGCTGTACGCCGTGCCCTTCGCCGTGCTGACGACGGCCTGCTGAGGCTCCGCTTGAGTCGGCTTCTCTGAGCCGTCAAAACTCGCTGCTGGAGACTCCGGTTTGAGGATCAGAGGGCAAACGAACTTCACCTTGTCCGGAGAAGTAACAGCACATAGGTCATGTAGGACCACGAGAGGCCTCTGTTTAAGCAGAGACTTTTCTTCAACATGTACTGTATCAACAGCATCTGGAAAAGATTAGAAGCATTTTTAGTGATTCCACTTAACTTTTACTATAGATTAATATATGTAGATGGTTGGCGTCAATCATTTGAGGTTTTATTTTCAGATTTATGATCTATGTCATGCAAAAAGTTTCATATACAGAATGCTGCTTCATCTATGGCTTAATTTTTTAGAATTCAGAAAAACTGCAGGTGTTCCATTCGCTTGTATGTGTTTACAGATGACTAGGGGTTTGCATTGGCAAGAATCTGGCGATACGATATAAATCAAAATACTAGAATCACAATATGATACATCCAAATACTGTTAACAAGGGGATATTTCTTGTTTCTTTTTAAAAAGATTATTTCCTGGAAAAATATTAATTACACCAGAAATGTTCAGAGACAATAAAACATTTTTTATCTGATCAGAACAGAATCTAATGCTATATCATAAAACTTTCCTCTGTAAAAACTTAAATTATGTTTCAGAGACATTACAGGTTAAGATCCTGCTCAAATGTTCATATTCTATTAGTTGTGAATAGAATGCATAGTGGACAGTCCCTGAATCATCCAACATCTTAACATTATTTGTTTGCCATCCCAACAAAGGCACTAATATCTGTCTCTCAGTGCTTTTAGGATGCTTGAAATAACCATTATTTAACAAAACAGTGTTAAATAATAATAAAATATACACAAAAAAGAAAACCAAAAAACAAAGCTCAACCCTCACCATGTCTGAATTTGAATACATCTAAAAATATCGATATAGTATTTTTTAATATTGATACAGTATTGTGAAATGAAATATTGTGATATGTTATGGAACTGATATTTTCTTCCCCTATTGATGACACTGATGTATTGTCCAGCAGCCAATGAAAATTTAACCTACAGTGGGGGAAAGAGTTTATTTCATGCACTTGTGATTTATTGCTTTAAGACTCAGTCTTAAGTCACTGAACTCTGCCCAGTATTGTTCTGTTCTCAACCTCATCATCATCGTCATAAGATTCAAGAATATTTATTGTCATTATGCGTACACATAATGAAACTTTGACAGGTAGTTCTCGGCTAAGGTGACAAACCTCAGTACTGTGACATTAAATGAAGACAGTATAAACACAATATGTAAAACATATGTATAAGAAACGTAAAAACAGTATTTACAGTAAAACACATACTCCCTTCTGCACATGCTGTTCTGTCGAGGTCAAAACTGGATGTTTCAGAAAGACAATGGAACATATTAAGGATAAGACGGGTTGAAATTAGTTTTGTCATTTTTTTCTTGTTAATAATAAACAAAAAATAATCATTTACATTTGTTTGTGTCTGCCTGATACAGCCACACCTTTTGAAACACACATTTTTTTCCCCACAAATATTTCAAGATATTTAAGATTGTGTGAAATTGTAAGGGTGTCCGAAAACTCTTTTCCACTACTCTACAATACTAATATAACACAACTGAATAAATCATCAAAAAGACTATAGTGTGTTCGATGGATACTGTGGTGGCAGGTATATGGTTGGGGAACTGCTGTTATTGGGTTTGTGTTTTATGTTTATGAGTGATGTGCTGTGTTCTCAGGGCTGTACAGATTGTGAAAATGTTCCTGTGAAGGACAAATAAACATATCTATCTGTACATAGTTTCCACATTCGCCCTTCAACTCTTCAAAACAGGCTTATAGTTCTTTATGCAAGTTGCAGGGATAAGATTGAGAAGTCCACGTCGAGTAGTCTGTGTAGGTTCTCATTTGCCCAGGTTATCGTTCTTCTCGGTTCTACTGGACTGGTTTAGCTCTTTTGAAAACGTCTCGTCTCTCATCTAAAAGACTTCTTCAGTTCTAATAACTGGTGGGGAAAACTGGACTTAAAAACCTGCAGGGGGAGTGGTCTATGTAGATGGTACTTCATATGCTAATGAATTTAAATGTTAGGGTCGTAAGGGGAGGGGGGGGTCC
>JAPQRP010049676.1:0-12446 GCA_037367295.1 Apogon hyalosoma | reverse complement strand
ATTATTATTATTATTATTATTATTATTATTATGGTGGTGATGTGACTCCAGCCCTCTATACCTTACACTAAGATGGCTAAGTTGACATTATCATATGGGTTAATATATCTCATGCAGCTAAAATTTCCAGTTGTGGCTTACATTATGGACTTTGTTTCTCATAACTTATTGATAGTGTTAGCTTTGCACATTTCAGCCATCCTCCAGCCATACTCTCTTGTCTAAATATGGTAATTTTTAACTCTCTATTTCTTATACACTCTTTGTTGCAACATGCATTTTTGGGAGATTAAACAGTTCCTTTTAAGCAGTTGAAGCACCTTCTTCTGTTAGCTCATGTTTCACTGATAACTCTAAATTGAACCAAGGCTGTGTTTAATAAGTCATCTAATGGAAGACAATGGAAGAAGTGCTGCAGCAGTGCCTGTGCAGAGGGATTTTACCCTCAGAACAACAGAAGGGAATAAAACTGAACCTCTGAAACCATGACCGTGTCCTCATGTAGCTGTTTCTTGATTGAACTTTAAGGACGAAAATGAAAGTACAGAGCACCACCACGCACAAGAGGTTACATGCTGTTGTGGGGATGAAGGGGTGGGGAGATGGGGAAATGGGGAGGTGGGGATCTCACCCCAATAAAAAAGCGAAAATGTCAGATGGGATAAGTGTTTGCTGGTGAAATCAATACCACCACCGCTGAGCTGGAGAAATGTTCAGACCAGTGTGTGTCAGTCCTCAAAGAGAGTAGGAGGTGGGATTGTCTTTTGCCAGCACATCATTTTGTGGCTGTGTTCATAGGAGGATCTGAAACTGGGCTTTACTTATCACACTTTAGCCCTCATATTTTTTAATCACAAGCTTTCATGTCTTTTTCTGAGCTCTAATATTTGAGTCAGTTTTGTTTTTTTTTTTCCAACAACATGCAGGCACACAGACAGGATCTGTTCCAGCGGAAATGTGGCTCATAACGAATATCTTTTCAGTGACAGTCTGTGGCATATTCAGCACACGGAAATGTTTATATTGAATGTTTCAGCAGCTTGAAAATCACCATGGTAATGGTCCCAAAGACAAAAGCCCTAGCCTTTTGTCGTGGGTAATTATCGCAGTGCAGTCCTCTCAAAGCCTTCCATTTGGCTCCGAACAAATTCACATTTAATTTTGCTCTCATGCGTTTGACACAAGGCTTTTTTTTTTTTTTCTTTATTCAAATCAAGCTTAAATGTAGAATTTAAATACTCATTGAAATGGTTTCTGTTTGAAGCAGTTGGTTTTCTATGATTTTTTTTCCATTGGATTATTTCAGTAACAGAAACTATGGGCCCAGAAAAAAACGCGACTATAGAGAGACCACTTAAATTTCACTAATGAAGCACAAGTTAACATTCAAGACCAACAATACCTTGAAAATGAGCTTCAGTATTAAACCCAACTTTAGTTGTCTTATCTCCCACGAGCTGTTGAGTCCCTGAAAACTGACTTGGCACAAAAAAATAGCAGTGAGCTATTGCCAAAGCTGATCTCGCTGAAGTGTCATGTGCACAATGCTCTCTGAAACTCTGAACAAGTGGGTCACGGAAATATGAAAAAGTAATGTGCACGCTGTGTCTGAGATCCTCCTCATAGAGCAGACACATACTGTACACCCAGTGTTGAGATGAGATACATTGCAGAGCTCCTCTCTGGGTTATATTTAGTGGTTAGAGCTTGTAGTGATTTGAAGGAAACATAACTAAATGCAAAATATGGCCTCACGTCTTCTTGCTTCTTTCAGGTTGTATGGGTTTTTCTGACTCCAGGCAATAATCAATATGGGTTCTGCATCTCAGTCAAGTGACCCAAAAAGACTCAATTTTACTTTTGTGGCAGTTCCCAAATGACTTTTTTTCTCTATATTTAACCTTTCTGATGTGATTTATCACCATTTATTGTAATAATATCTTCAGTGTTTTGCATTTTTTGGTGAAAATCTGGTATTTTTCTATATTAAATTTTCTGATCATGTAGATGTTCATTAAAGCTCAGAGTAAAGCTGAAGAATATTATCACAGAAACAGAGAAAAGCGAAGAAAAAGTGACTCTTTCAGGGAATATATCATTAACTGAATATAAACCAAGTATCTCCATCCACTATCATTTATTAAAGCTGCATGGGTTTTACTGGTGAATCAATGCTGTAGAGGATGACGGTGTTTCCACATACACTACAGAGACTCTGATGACCATGAAAAGATGGCAAACTGTATTTTACAACAATTATTTACATGTATTTATAGGTTTAGTGGATCAACATGTATTAAACATTTTAGATCAGTAGATGGTTTGGGTCTTTATGGGTTAATGAACATCAATATCGTCAGTATATTACATATATAGGAAAATACATGATTTTCACCGAAAATGCAAAATGCAGAGGATAATATTGTAATAAATGGTGATAGATCACTTGGGAAAGGTTAAATGTACAGAAAAACTCATTAGGAAGTTGTCACACAAATAGTTCATGGTCTTTAAGGGTCAATGTGTTGTAGAAATACATTTGATTATATGAAATCAAATCCCAGTATACAAAGGGAAGGGCTATTTCTTCAGTGTCTATTTTCTTTTTGCTATTTTCTCTCACTCTCGTCCACTTCATCCTCTCGTCCCCTCACATCAACCCCCTCCCCTCCTCTCTGTCGATATGGAGTCTGGAGCAGGAGGTGAGCGGACTGTACTAGCGGAAGTCTAAAAGGCTTTGAGTTCTCAGATCACTTGAAAGTGTCCCACAGCCTCTCTTCCTCCCTTAGTTACTCTTCCACCACAGTTAGAGAGAGTGAATAATTCACGAGTAAGTTGCCATAAAGATAAAGCTTATTTTTCCCCCCTTACGCAATAAACCGGGGACTTACACTCAGCGCTGAGAAAAAAAAAGAAGGATTCTGTTAAAAACACTGCTGATATATTTATAAGAACATACTGCAAAGCTAACTCTATAAATTTTTTACTCAATCGCATAGTGGTTGTTGTATGGAAAGAAAGAAAAAAAAACAAGAGGAAACTTTACACTCAGTGGTAAGGAAAACTACCAGCAGGAAGATTTATTTATACAAGATTGGATGAAAAAAGGTTTTAACGACAATGTATGATACAATATTATTCTTATGCTTCATTTTTAATGACTTTCACCAAGTAACAAATTGCATAGGTCTGATTATTTTTTCTTTGCCAGACATTATTTATGAGTCTCTAATATTTGAGCGTGCATGGAAAAATAGAAACTTTCCAAGCGTAGCCAGACATATCAAGATGAATTGCAATGGCAACATGCCAGCATTGAGGCTATAGAATACGGCGCTCTAAAATGTGAACAGATAGCATGGTTTTGTTAGCCTCTGTACCGTTTAGTGTTGCCTTCCTCCAGTCAACTGTTTGTGGCCTGGTCTTTAGAGGGTAATAACTCCTGTAATGTTCAGAAAAATTCTTGTGGATTTGTTTTTGATTGAAGAAAAGGCAGCCTGTGGTTGACAGTGACTAATTTCCTGTCCGTCTCCACCCTCTGGCCAGCTACCTCTTGCTTGTGAAACCGAATCACATCCTTTTTGTTTAATTTGAAACACGCACAATCATCAATCGTGCAATTAATTTCCTGTTTTCTAAAGCATTTTCAAGGATTTTCATCCACAGTGGCATTGTTATCTTACGTGTCCCCGGTGTAGTGCAAAGTTCTTTTCCTCTCTTTCTTATTCTTTATCAAAATATTGCCATTTCCCAGAGGAAAACACTACACCCTGTTCTCCCATGTTGTTTTCCATGAATAGATGACTCTCTTATCTAGTAATTGTCCGTCTCTCAAAATTGCTTTCTACCCACGAAGGTTCCCACTCACAGACCTACTGTGGATATTTTTGTCTTACACATTCAGAGGCAGTTTAATCATGTTTTCTTTAAATAATAATATAATTGAGTTTATGTCCATATCACACACAAATCACGGTGACATGATAAAAAATAAAAATTCTGTATCTTTTTGCGATTTAGGTTGCAGTAATCCTATGCAGCCGTGTTGTAGGACTGTTTAAGTGTCTGGAGGGTGGAGGATTTAGAGCTGTAAGGAGCAGTCGTGAAAGCAAAGGTGAAGCAGTGTGTGAGGATTATAAATCTAGTGGAAGGGAAAAGGTCAGGTGGACAGATCCAGGAGGACGGAAGCAGCCGGGGTCATAGACCAGACGCTCGTCCTGATCAGGAACATCTGCCTCTGGGAGCTCACACCTGTAATCCTGAATTATAAATGTCTGCTTGACTCTGCACTGTGGCACAGATGAGGATACCAGCCGCACTGCAGCTCTAACTCTTTGGGAGATTCCATTAAAAATCCGTTTGTGGTGGGATGATATTGAAAATATAATGAAAAAACAGGCACCTTTCAAAACACACAGTCAGTGTACAGAGAATCACAACATACCAGTAAAACAAAGAAAAACGCACACATAATATACAGGAATATACACAAATAAGAGAACAGAATAAATAAAATAAAGCCAAAAGTTATATGCTATGTTATGATCTGGCATATAAAATAAAGGAAGAAGAACATTTTGTTGTTGCGCTGTAATTTACAGCAACATATTTAGTCTTTTAAGTTCACAAAGAGCTGTTACCGATCTAAACCACTACCTCAGAATCAGAATGTGATCACTTCATTGTTAGTCAGGGAAATTACATCAAATATGCACTGTAGAATGGAATTATAATGCAGGGTCAACACTAAAAACACACATAGTTAAAAAAAAAAAAAAAAAAAAAAGAAACACCAGAGATAAAAATAAGCTATAAAATACTGAAGAGGTAGTGTAATAAATAAATAAATAAATAAATATAAAACAAGAGAAGACATATGTACTTATTGCACAAATAAATAAACATTTTCAGAGGTGATTGCACATCCCCTATTCACAGACCTTTATTTAAAAGACGGATGGCGATGGGAAAGAAGCTGTTCCTGAACCTAGCAGTTTCGCATTTCAGACTGCGGTATATTTCTGCCTTCTACCTTGAATTGACAGGAGAATTAAGCTAGTATACACTTGGGGAGGGTCTCAGTGACTCAGAAGAAACCATGTGACACAGGTGAACATCCAAACGCTACACAGAAATGCATTTTTTACATATGTTGCAAGAACCGAACTAAGATATTTCAACAAAAAGTCAAAATATTACAAGAAAAAAGGGGGATTTTTTTAATATTGCATAATAATATTATGGTCCAAACTGGCAGCTGCTGTTTGTTTTTGATAGTATTGCTGCGCTGCTACATTATTTGACACTATGTTAGTTTATTTATTTAACAATTATTTTACCAGGTAGGTCAAGTAAAAACCAGTTTTCATTTGCAATGACGACCTGGCCAAAAGGCAGCATAGTAGGCAGATAAAACAGACAAAAACAAAACAAAACAAAGAAACAAGTCACAAGTTACACATAACAAGTCATAATAGTGCTAAAAGACAGTATTATTTACAGCATTTACAGTGATATTAGTTAATCATATCATTTCAAGTAAGGAATTCCATGCTGACCAAATTACACTATTATCTTCTATTATTGTAACTTTATTCTCTTAACTTTATGACTTTTTTATTTTACCATTTCATTATCATTAGCACAGCAGGTTTTTTTTCTAATAGGTTTTTCCTAATAGCGCACTATTAAGGTTTATTTAATCTTATCTATTAATGTATTTGTTACATGCTTAGGAATTTGCACAAATGGACTTAAATGAATGAAAAAGAAGCTGAATTAAGTAGGAGTTCATAATTCAAAAACAAGCATTTCAAGGCCTTTCCGTGTGGTTATTTTTCTGCATTTATTCATTGAATTTGCAGAAAACATGCTATATCTGACATCTTATCATTTTCTGTGTATGAAATGACCTTTCAGTGTGTCAGTAGAGCAGATTTTGATCATATTTTGATCATAGTCAGCCATAAGGTGAATTCGATTTTACAGCATTTATTTTGTTGTTCATTAGTGATTTCCATGGGCATCCCAGAGTAATTTGCGGAGGTTGTTATCCACCGACATCACACATCACATCTCTGCTCTTGCATGCCGTTATTGCTGCATTGGCTTTGCTGCAGGCGTTTGCAGCCCGCGGGGCAGGTAAACGGCTGTGCTGTTGCACAAGGTTGACAGAGCGGTAAAGCTCTGCGCTCAGAGAAGCGGGCTTTCCCCTCACTGCACAGCAGCCATTACTCTAAATCAACGCCTTCCTCCTCCGCCTTCTTTTTCTCTGACCTCCGCTAGCATCCACTGACCTGGAAAATATCTGGCGAGTCCAAGCCACCAAGAGCAGGACTGGCCCTCGCTTCGCCTGCAAACAGCAGAAATATTGAGCCAATTACAAGATTATTATCTGGTGTTAGTGGCAGGGGAACACTGTGGGAGTGTATTTATGTCTGCCAGGGCTCCCTGCTGGAAGAGGAAAAATGAATCAAAGGCTTGTGGGGGAGAAGTGGACAAGCACTCATGCCCACTTGCCTCTATGTCTTTGCAACGCCCGTCAATTGACAGACATTGGCCGGGGTCCAAGTGTCTTTCTGAAAGGTCCCGGATAACACCAGGAAACGGCCCATTCAGAGTTGATCACTTGTTAGTTTTTTTACTTCTCCCTAATCATATGTCATACTGTCATATTGTGCATACAAACCTTTTTTCAGACCTTACGGTGCATTTAGAGTTTTTTTTTTTTTTTTGCCCTTTATATAACAGGCAGACATGAGTCACAGCCTGTATATGAGGGCAGAGTTAAGTATATGAGGTGGATTTGGGAGTAAAAAGTGTTCAGCTGGGAAACGAAAGCAGTGATGCATCAGACCCTGTACTCCAAAACGCTTACTTTATAGACGAGTCTACAAAGGATGCATTGAGTGATGTACTGTATGTTACTGTGTACATTGGACGTGGTGTTTTAATAGGGAATAGAACCTAGGCTGAATAAGTCCTGGCAACCTATTTCAGCTAGTTAATTCCATATGAGAGAAATGACGTAGGATTACAGCATGTGTTATTATGTTCTGTCTTGTACAGTCTATTTGTTTGTTATACATTTCTTAGTCATCTTAAATAATGATTTTTTTTTCTCTTCAGAACCATCCAGAGTCACACGCCAAGCAGTGAATTTGATTTAACGAGAGCCTCCGTTTCATGTGCGGTGTTTCTTATTTCGGTTCGAGTCTGTGTCGTGTTTCATGAGTGGATCCTGCTGCCTATGTTTCATGCATCAATGTGCTTTGGGAGTCGTATTTTAGCTGCACGATGAAGACATCAAAGCAGAATGTGGAACTGCAGTAAATTTTAGCCTCTTGGAAGGTTTGTCATCTGTTACATCACCTACCCTGCCAATAAAGTTTCATTAGAGGGCTCTGCATGCTCCTGTAGAATGGAAAGAAATACCCCATTGTATTTCTCATACTGTAAAACCAACCATTCCTCAGGCCAAAACTGAAATTCAGATATGAGATTATTCTCTGGCTTTTTCATCCACATTGGTGTGCATTAATGTGGATATGATTAAAGACACAATATTAAACATCAGCGTCTGATGTAGCATGTGTTGGAGTCTCTATAGCATCTATTTCTGAGCTAACTTTCTGCTAGTTCTTGTTATGGATATAGAGATCTGGGAAGAATGTGAGCACATTCTTTAAGGTATGTCAGGAAAGTTTCACATATTAGAGATTTTTTTATAATGCATTTAAATGTTAAGTATTTGCACATACAGTATTTGTGTGCTTCCATGAAGCTTGTGATTGAAAGTGTTTGTACTGAAAATTTCAAAACCTGTTCAGGTGTTCACTCTGTGTTGGAATGGTAATGCTACGCAATGCAATTTACATATTCTGAACATTAACGTAACCAGAACGTCAGTTAAAAGCAGAAAACAGAACATAAACAACAAGCACTTCAGTGGGTAAAAGTCAGAGATCAGTTATGAAGAATTTCAAACAAAAGACCAATGTGACAAACTTCACACTGATAAGCTAACACTAAGCAGATCCAGCAGTACAACTGTTATTCCTCTGCTGCTAAAACTCACTGAATGAGCCAAAGAAGAGTAAAAATAAAGGTCATACGAGGAAGCAATGATGATGAATTTTGTTATACATGATGCTGTTTTCTGATCAGAATTTGATTTTCTGTGAATGAAGCCTAGATGAAGGCTATGAGCTAATCCATTGTTTTGTTTTGCATTGAAATGTTTCTGATTACAGTGGCAGATCCAGAAAAAAATGGTGGTGGTGGTGGTGGGTGGGGGGGGTCAGGCAGGAGGATGGTTGAGTCCAGGGTCAGAGTCTCGGTAGGGGTTCAAGGGAACTTCAAGTTACATAAGACTGTATTTTTTTTTTAAATTATCATACACTAATAAAATGAATACAATTTAACCTCACTAACATGACCACTTTTGGAACCAATGCAAAGAGTTCACTTAAGTAAGGTTGACCTCAGTTATGCCATGTTTTACAACTTTGTGTGATTCACTCAATCACTGGCTGTGTTCAAACATATTTATTATTCAGTCCATGCTGTTCTGTAATTCCCACCATATAATAATACATTCCATACTTTCTGTGGCTGCCCATTTGTTTTTCCGACATGCAGACCCAAATGCTGCAGGAATAGACAGTTGTCTCTTCGTGATTAGACTTCAGTCTTTTCTGAGCACCAATATAAGAGAATGAAGAAGTTTGGAATGCATATGTTTGCACTCTGGAAAACAAGTAGAAGGACAGCTTAGTAGGTAATGTGAAGATTCTACAATGCAGGAAACTGAAGTTTGAATCCCAGCAAAAGTGGTTAATTCTTTTTAGCATTTTGCATGTTCAAACAGGGGGGCATGGCGCCGGTAGGTGAATCCACCATTGGACTAGAAACAAATGGCCCAGGGCTTAACAGGTTAACTCAATTTAACTAACAAGTCAGTTCCCTTCATGAAACACTGATTTCTGTGAAGACTTAGTTAGTTTTTCCATGAAAATACAACAGTACTTATCCGCTGTAGAGGTTACGGTTAAGTCAGTAAAAGAGTTAGCCAGCATGAAATTTACAGTGCAAAACAGACGCCAACACAAACTTCATATAAGCACACACATTTGTGCAAATCCCACATATTAAACCTTTAATACCTGTAATACATTTCTTCACACATGTCATCTATCAAGCCTTTAATCCTGTGTTTCCAAAATGTAGGATTTTGAGCCAAAATGGGTAGCTGTTTTTGCAATTTGGAAGGAAAAATATACAACAATAACAGGAGATGTAAAGTCATATTCTTAATTAAGGATGTTCCGAAAGAATTTAGATGTTGACCTGAAAAATCCATTGTAAAATGTGGAGGAAAAGACGTAACAAGACAAAATGTAAAGAACAAACAAACAAACAAAAAAAATGATTTGAAGTCACATAGCTAACAAGACTGAAATTGCTTACAAGATGTAACAGACCCAGCAGGATGAAAATAATGCAATTCGTGATACATTCTTGTAAGTTTTGGTCCCACAGAGACAGTAAAGTCTCAAGCTGAAAGTTTGGGAACTACTGCGAGTTTTAATAATGAATTCATGTCATTTATGTAGATAAAATATCAAATTATCTATGGTTCTTGAAATGAAGAGTTTGGAGGCTTTACTATTTTTATGATTATAATGTATATGAATGCTATCTTTATTCAAAAAGTATTATCAGTGGTTGATGTTCTAATGCATGTCATATTGAATAAAGTAAGGGTTTCATTTTTTTTCCTGTAGTAAGAGAACCAGGTTGGGGTTTAAACAGTATCTGTTTCATATAATGACACACAGATGAAACTGAACATTTTTCCAGAACCTATAAAATTTACATCAACCTGAATACATGAGTGCTTCATGACATCCATGCTTTGACTTTTAAACATGGCTGGCTTCATGTTGCACACATACCTCATACCTCACTGACCCTGAAAATCCCTCCAGAGTGGCCCTCCACCAGCACACTGCTGTGAGTGCATCGACCACAAAACAAGCACGACACGCTATCAAATATAGATGCTACCTTTAGCATAGGTTCATTTCTTTTTCATAACACAATAATGTTTTGTTTTGTTTTTTTTTTTTGCATTATATGTTGTATCAAGAGTGGTTTGAAGAGTTGAGGGTGTCCCAAATCAGCACGTTGCCAGCAGGCAGGAAGATACACAGGATGTCTGGCATCCCATTTATCGATAAGTAGTCGCCATGTTCTTTTTTATCGACTTGTCAGCTTAGCCATTGCATTCCCAGATGACTTTTGTTGACCTGGTGGAGTCTTGGAGGACCATTACACAGTCCACTCCAGACTGTTAGTACATACTGTTGAGGCGATGAGGGAGAGCTGATGTGAGGGGAAAGAAATCCTGTTCCTATTCTGCTGCAGAAGAGGATGCAGACACTGAGCTCAGGGGTCAGGTGATGGTCAATGCTGCTGACGGATGTCAAGACCACAACACCTGTGTTGACGCTCTTAGTCTTATCGACTGCTTCCCGTGTGTCCCCTTTGGGTTGACCTCATGATCTGTCCCTCCCAGAGTAGATGCACTCAGTGTAACTCAGCCACACCGACTAGATGTATCTTGACACTGGCCTGAAGGTATCGACTTATGGCTTTTAGATCTGTTTCACTTCTCACTGAGCTGAGCCGCCAGCTGCAAACCACATATTTTGTGCTGTTTATTCATTCGACGAAAATACACAGCAGCAGTCATTGTAGGTACAATAATGCAGTTAGCAATGATAATGATAACCAAAATGTGTCCATAAGAGAATCGAGAAGGTTTTCATTTTTTAGTTGTTTTTTAACAGATCAATTGTAAATACAAACAGTAGAAGATGTTTGATCAAAAATTTGAGAAAAAAGCTGCATCTAACTTTTCTGATCAAGAAATTGGTAACTGGATATATATATATATATATATATATATATATAAAATCTGATAGTGGATGTGTGAAAACTGTTTTTCTCCCACATATATGCAGATTTTTTTTTCTTAATTTAAGTTGCAGTATATATTATTGCTATATTTCTAGCAAAGAGAAATTTAGATTTATTTTTTATTACCGGTATAACATTTATTATTAAAACTGCATTTATTGCATATCTTTACCTTTGTTTTTGACAATCAGTGAGACATCGTTGGATATATGTTAAATACTGTCAAATTGAAATTATTTCAAAACAAAAACATATTTGGAATGCAAATGTCAGCATAGGTTGACTTGACCTTAGTTCTTTTATTAGGGTACAACAAGAGGCTGCAGGAAATATGCATGCAACATTAAAACACAAAAAATAAGAACTAAATGGTTTCTACAGGTAGAATTCAGTAGTAAGAGTTGCCTCTATTTGGATTTAACGCATCTTAAAGTTTCTTGGATGACATAGATTTTTTTTTTTATGTATAATTTACAAGGAATCCATCATAATTGCAGAATAAAAGTTTGCAGTTTATGGACATTGTTTGGTTATTTGATGGGAAAAGGCCATTTAATTACAGGACATCCTCGGGTACAAATCTGCACTTACTATTACCAGTAAAAGCTGGGGGACTACATTTTAAGAGTGGAAAAATCATTCTTTTTCTTCATGTATCTTCAAGTGGGGTGTAAAACCAACAGTGAAACCAACCGTCGCATTCATCACGACAGCTGGTGTCTTTTAGAAATGCGCTCCCTCTGTGTAAAGCAGGTCTTCGGCAAACATCTCAGCGCCCTCTGTCTCATTTTGTTTTGTGTATGTTAAACGGAGCATGATTGTTTACCAGTCTGTTTACAGGGCAGAAAAACAGCGCTCAGCGGAAGCAACAGAGGAATGAGGGGAATGAAGACGTTCTTTATATGCAGGTGCTGGCGGACGCCTCCATGGCGCGACCACAATGCATGGACCTATAAACAAGAGCCAGAAGTGTTGAGCGCTCTTCAGTATTCACATTGTGGAGACATTTGCAAGGTCTTCCATCCTTTAAGGTCTCAGCAGTTCTGTCATGGCTGGCAAACTGTGTCTGCCCTGGGAGTAGCCCGGGCCACTTTGTCAGCGCCAGCCCTCGCTTTAAGCAGCACCAGCCAAGCAGATGAATAATTGACGCTTGCATTCTGTACTTTGGTGAATTTTAAAGCTGTATTCTGCAGAGGCTCTAAATGGCAGAGGGAGGGAGAGTTAATCATTCATGGGCTGCTTTTACCCGCTTTGCTTAAGGTCACTGTCCTTAAGGTGGTTGGTCCGAAGGAAGGAGGATGAGGAGAAGGAGTCGAGGGGTGACACGACTGAACGGGTTGGCTTGTTTCGCTTTCCTTTTCTGAGGCATGGCAGAAAAAAAGAGGGAGGATCTGAAAACATTTAACTAAAATAAAATGTACAACCACATCTTATAACTTTTAGCATGTTGACAATTAGCAGGC
>JAPQRP010049675.1:0-12446 GCA_037367295.1 Apogon hyalosoma | reverse complement strand
ACTATAACTAAAGCATATCTATCTATCTATCTATCTATCTATCTATCTATCTATCTATCTATCTATCTATCTATCTAGCTAGCTATCTAGCTAGCTATCTAGCTATCTATACAATAAGAATAAAAAGTACCTCTGACATTGAGTGGAGTTAGAGGATAAAGGTACAGAAAAAGGAAATACATATATATGTATTATATAATACATATAACGTACAGTATAGCAGTAACAGAACTTAGTCACACTTCATGACTGTAAGCAATGGCTCAAGATGATACACCTAGCAAAGTCAAACCACACTACACCATGAATCTGGAAAGCAGTTGTTCCAGTGTCTTGCAGACATTACATTAACCCCAGTTTCAGTCTGTTTATCCTGTTTTATATGTGAGCGAACAAAGCACATCAAAGTGCATGTCACCACAGTAACAGTGTTTCTGTAGTTCTCTGAGCTACTGAATACTTGACCTTGACTACAAACACTAAACACGCGATTGACTTACGAGCAATGTATCTCTTTCTTGCTAATTTTCAGAGCCTATGATACAGTCATATTGGTCCTCTCAGAACCTTGACAAGAACATTTGCACAGCTCTGCCTCTTTGACCTTTCAACTGTTGGTTTATTTATCCTACACTGAAGTTACCGCTACACTGCACAGATGCACACATTCACACCTGAAAGCCTTCAGCTGCAACAGCATTTACTGATGTGGACAACATTAAAATACAACATTAGACAAAAGACTGCACTATTTTTATTATTATTATTATTTTCTTTAGTTCAGATCATTATTTTTGTATTCAAATATCATCTAATGATCTAGTGCTACTGATTTGGGACAAAGTATTTTGTTCAATTACACTAGTCTACAAATAGTGTAACTTTACCAAGCTTCAGTCCATTTATAAAGAAAAATGAAGTCAAAATGCTGTTTGGCTGTGATTTCCAAGATACAGTCTTGGGTAAAGATGTGAAATTGTGAAAATTAATGAGAGACTGGGGTTTAATGTTCGTGTCAGAGCTACCAAATCTACTTCAAAACACTGTCTGCACATTATAATAAATTTACTTTTCAGGTTCTTTCTGTTTATAAATGTAGTGTATAAATCTACATAAACTAATATATATGTGTAATTGCTCTTAATCAGATTCATTGAAAACATCAGCTACCCAGCACGTTTGTCATTTTTTTGATTTAGTTCATTTAATCTCTCTCAGGCAGATAATAAAAAAGGAAAATATTGATGTAGATGCATTAAAAATGATCAGATAGCCTAAGAAGAAATAGAAGTTGAAAAGCTTATTGACAAAAAAATATCTACAACTCTGTGAAAAAGTATTTCAGCTTTCTTGTTTTTGCAGGATTGTAATTGGCAGATACTGTATATTCAGGCTTTTCACTTGGAGTGTGGAGGTATTAAGGGGCTCTGACGGCTCTTTCTGTTATTTGACAAAAAAAAAATCTGCATTTTTGTATTCTATTGAACTGTTATCATATTTTTAGAAAGAAAGGTGCTCAGCACACAATTCCACTTTTGCAAATAAGACAACTCCCACTTTTATAAAACAGCTTTTCACCGGAATAAATACCGTCTCTGCAGGCTCATCTGGTGTTCACTCAGGACTTCTAAAGATTAATCTACTGAATCATTCAGGTTGTTGCACTGAAGTCTTACCTTAGCCTTTGCTACATCACAAGACAAAGGTTTTCCAATGAGCTCGTTGTTGTTGGGAGACCGTCTTCTTATTTTCACAGCTTTAATTATACACCACAGTTTATACAGTATTAACCTCAAACTGTACGATCATGGTTATTGAATAATTTTGTGTATTTGAAGAGACTCTTTTTGGTTCATTGGGGTCTGGTCTCATTACGCATCAGCATTTAGAAAAACAATAAAGATGTATTTTCATGATAAAAATTCTATTTGGGTCCTCCATCTTTAAACACAGCAGATCTAAAAGTTGTTTTCATTTAAATTTTTCCTGTTATACTGACTGCAGAATCTTTGGAAAACAAAATAAACATAGGAAAGTCAGGGACTTCCAAATATTCTTCAAACTCTTTTAGGTATCAGTAAAGTTAATGTTGAAGTTTGGATTACTTGAAATGATTTTCATTTATATTGTAAATGCATATTGGTTCCAAATGTGGATTATCAAGGTTCTTGAGCAAAGTTTGCGTAATCTGATCCATAGTTTAAAGGAGTGATATTTTGCTTGGAAAAACAGCAACTTTTTGTGGTCTGTACTGCACATACACTGTCACACTGGGAAGTTGTTTATTCTCTAAAAGATTCTCTTGCACGAATATCAATGACGTATACAGTTTTTTGTGATTCTTGATAAACCTAACTATACTAGTTAGGTAACCCTAACCCTAACCCCCTAACCCTAACCCTAACCCCCTAACCCTAACCCTAACCCTAACCCTCTAACCCTAACCCTAACCCTAACCCCCTAACCCTAACCCTCTCACCCTAACCCTAACCCCCTAACCCTAACCCTAACCCCCTAACCCTAACCCCCTAACCCCCTAACCCTAACTCATTATCTTAAGTGTGTACATTAGTGTCTGAGTTTATGTAACATGTTCCTAAGTGATTCATAACAAACAGGTCTGTATGAATGGTGGTAGTGAGCTGTTCTGCATGATGTTTGACTAAGGGAGGTGGTGTGGGGACAAGCAGAGCCTTGCAATGATGTTATCTGTCATCCTGAGGCACACACCGCTGCACGTTCTGCCAGGAGATAATAATACGCTCTGTAAATAGACACACACTGCACATACAGTCATGGAATAAGGCAACTATCTTAAACCTTACACGTAGAAGGTCCCTTTGGTATCTCTGATCTGTCTGATGTGTTGTGCTGGTCTCGTCGTCCTTTATGCAGCAACACCCCCCCCCACGGCCATTGACCTGTGTTCAGGTCAGTGTTGATGGGCCTCAGTGGACATTGGGCTTTTTACAAACAACTAGTGTGAACAGACGTAACCAGAGCCCTGAAATCAGGCTTTGGACGCAAACATTGCCCATTCAGGATCTTATTTATTTGTTTTTGTTCACAGAAGACCAACAGTTCTCAGAAGACCAGTGTTCTCAGAAGTTTTTGCCAAAGAAGTCGTCAGTTACTCTCAGCTAGGATATGCATGTATTGGACTGGATAGCAATGCAGATTTTGGTGCTGATTAAATGGGATGTGCAATAAACATTTCAGACCAGCTCTGCATAAAGAGGGGGAAGCATCCAGCAATGCATCTGCTACACTTTTAGTTATTCTTAATTTATTGATAGTGATTTGCATTAATTTACAGTTATATATTAAGGCATAAACATCCCAACATCACCAGCGATCATAATCATCAAGTGATATAAAATGTTTAATGACTGTTGATCCACTAATTCTATTCAAATAAATAATTGGTAAAATGCAGTTTTACATCTTTTAATGATCATCAGACATGACCCATTTGGACATTCAGAGGCTCTGTAGTGAACGTGGAAATGCTGTCATTTTCTACAACATTGATCCACCAGTAAAACCCATGGAATTTGATTAATGACAGTGGATGGAAACTTGTTATTTTATGTTCAGTTAATGATATATTTGCTGAGAAAAATCACTTTGTCTTTAGTTTTCTCTATTTCTAATACAGGGTGTCCCAAAAAATTTGACATAATTTCATTGCCTAATTATTTGTTTAAAATGTGTTTGCCCTTTGTGCTCAAAAAAGTGTAATCATTTTTATTGTTCTGCTTTCAGGAATAGACATGCCGTATTGAAGTATGCCCAAACTCAGTCAAATGTGAAAGCACAACATGAATTTGTTAGAAAATTTCATAAACAAGCACCAATAAGAAAGCAGATTTGGACATAGTATAAGAAGTTTCAAGAGGAAGTCTGTTTGTGTCAGAAAAAGGACTCCACTACCAACTTGATGTGTGCCACATCACAAGCGGCGCACATATTGAACATCTGTAATAACTTTGGAACATTATAAAATTACCATCCCTCAGAATTTTTCGTTTGAAATTTGTAAAATAAAACATTTTATGTCCAAAATAAATCCTATTAAGTATCATTACTCCTGACCATGTAGTCACTCCAATATGGACATCTCAAATGATATCAGTTTTTTTGGGACACCCTGTATAATAACACTCAACTTTAATCAGAGCTGTAATGAACATCTACATGATCAGTAAACTAAATATAGGAAAATACCTGATTTTCACTGAAAAAAATGCAAAATACAGAGGACAATATTATAATAAACAGTGCTATATCACTTCAAAAAGGTGAAATCTAGAGAGAAATGTATTTGGGAACTACCACCAAAGTAGCACTGGGTCTTTATGGGTTAAGTCATTGTCTGAGTATAACACCTGCTAAAAGTCACGTCGTCAGGGGTTAATATGGTTAGATTTTCCTTTTGGAGTCTATTTACCACACTGGATGATAAATGTTTGTGTTGACATAGTAATGGAGAAAAAAATCTCTGCTGAAAGTATCTGCTTCTTGCTTCTGTCTGGGTTAAAGCCTGACACATAAATCCAGGACATTAGGGACTTCATGGTGCATTCAGGTGCATCTGAAACTCAGAAATCTATACTCTGATGGCCAGTGAAATAGTTTCAAATAGTTTTTGTGTTGCTTTTATTTCTTTAAAGCTATACATACGGATCTGGCATGTCGGACAGCGCTTAATTGAACATGAAAACCCGCCTCCCTCCAAAGTCCTCCCCACTTCCCCCTGCCTGACCGCTGACGCTCCTCTCCTTCCGTGATGCACGCAGTGGGAAACAGAGGTAGAGGTGGAGGTGTCATGGTCTGCTCCAGTGTGGCCATGTACCCCTCCTTCAGTAGTCAGACACACCATCATCCACTGCTCCTGTTTCATTAGGAGACCCTGTATTTAAGGGTCCTGTCTGTGGGGGTGTGCATGTTCCAAGGGGGTATGGCTGGGGGGTCACTAAAATGGCCCTCTTCTGTGGTACCCTGGGGTGGCATTTAAAAAAAAAAAAAAAAGAAAAAAGGGTCGTATCTGTGTTTGTGCAGAGCTGGATCATTGTCTTCTCTGCACCTCATCGCTTTGGTGCCTGTAGCCTGTGCGTACCTCGTGCAAACTTATTGCAATTTGAGAGACTTATGGAGAACTCCCCCATCTTACCAATTATCCCCCCTGGTCTTACAAACTATTCACCAAAACCCCCCCGTCTGTACGTAGCTCACAATTTCACTCTGCAGGCACACCATCACCCCACAATAACCTGGACTTTATTGCCATCCTTCATGCAGCGGACTCTGATTGCTGCAATCGGGTGTTTCTGTTTGTTCCACTTGGTTGTCGGTTCTGTTAATAAATCCATTTTTTCCCTTCATCTCTGTGCATTTGAGTCCTATCCATTTACATCCCTTGAGAGTAGGAGCAGCGCGAGTGAAACGAGTCAGTGGAGCCAGATTCAGAGGCACTGGTAACTGAAATGGGACACGGCAATGAATGACAGATAGGAAGCTCAGCCAATAATTTTATTCGGTCTGAATAAAATGATTGGTCATACTTTTATCAGAAATATATGAGAGTTAAACATTTTTGAGTTTCAAAACCGGGTGGATTTCTTTTACATTTTAGTTTACCACACTCTAATTAGGAGCATTTTAAGATTACAAACGAAAAGCGTAAAAACACCAGATTGTACAGTATAGCTTTAAATACAGCTGATATGAATTAATTATACACAACTATTGGTGAGCTATTCAACCAATGTACAGAATCAAAATAAACCATGTACAATAGCCAAACTATCAATTAAAATGTAAATTAGGCAGAAAAATAAGAAATTAAATATTCAAAGACTGGTACTGAAATATGGCTTCCATTAAACAATGGGAAACAATAAGGAAATAATGATAAGACATTATTTCTGTTAGTATCACCAGCCGTTTTTATACAGTTGCATGGAGACGTTTATATGATTACTTCAAATCCATGTTCTTCAAATTTAGGGTTGGTACCCAAACTGGGACAGCAATTGGTAGAGGGAAATAGTAATAATGTGATACGTGAATTCATTTTCCTGATTTAAACAAAATAAATGTCTCCTTTGGAAGAGTATATGAATGTTAATCTCAACAAAAACCTTGTGAGGTTGTCATATGGGTGATACTTTCACTTGAGGATAACTCAACAAATGAACTGTCAGAAATCAACAGGACCCTAATCGTACTGGAAGTTGAAGGACTAGTGAGAGACAGGTATAGCATATATACTGACCACTATTCAAATATGGAAGGTTGCATTATTTGAAAAATTACTGTTAACTGCTGTAACTATAAAAAATGAATCAACAACAGTTAAGGTCATATAATTTATCAATTATTAATATTATTATAATACTACTACTACTAATAATAATAATATAACAATGATGGTGATGATGACGACATGATGTATATTAACGAGCCTCAAACACTTTGATGAAATGATAAGCTATTTAAATGTATTTACAATGTACAATATCACATCCGTAGTACTATGGCTGACTAGGTCGATGTTCAGTTCAGGCAGAACGCGTTTGTTTGTGAGCTATAAAGTCCAGAAAGACACAGTTAGTTGTACAGTGCGTGTTCGCAGAAGAAGATAATTGAAATGTAGACATTGGTGACCTTGAGTTTGACCCTTCAAAGTCACTCAAGGTCAGATGTCATGGTACCAAATGAAAGTAAATATATGACTTCCTATCAGTACTCAATAGTTACTATTTAGTACTCAATAGTTACTATTTTGATAACTATAACCATTTCCATGTTATGAGCCATTACAACATGGCCCTTTATAAGTAAAGGCAATTTTTTTGTAAATTTGTCAAAAAAAAAAAATCTCAAAACTGTAAACAAACTTTGTAGATATTTTCCCAAGGAAGGTACATAAGATATTTGAGATGAATCCGATTAGTAATTTCATCTGAGATGTTTGAAGAAATTGCGAACGAAGACGACGATGACAAAGACAAAATACAGCCTACACCTTTTCAAAGCTCCTGTAATTGAGGTGCATCCATTTGTGATGGTTTAAGTGGCTGTAGAGAGGGTGGTAAAAGTCTGACAAGTGTCTGGGTCAGATCATTTGTAACACCTCCCTACATCAGCCAGTCTGAAGCAACAGCGTCATCCATCAGACGCACATGCACAGGTATCATTTTCCTGCAATAAGTAGAATAAAGGCTGACGGAGGCGAGGAGAGCCAGAGCATCCTTCTGATCCACATGGCCTTGCTCTGCTACTGTGCATGAGTCAGAGATGACAGCTGGATCCTACACATTGGACTGTGAACTTTCCATTTCCTCTCTTCTCATGTTTGTCTGACACTTTAGCTCTTTTCCATTGTCGAGCATGGGTTTTGCAGGCGTCAGAATGTATAATGACAATACCATGCCTGTGACACTGAAATTTTAAAGCTGTTCATGAAATAGGTTCAGCTCCAGGATATAAGATGCCTCAGGGACCAAAACCTGTTTTGGAGTGTCCATATTATGACTGTCAGACTTAAGGAAGACAGATCTCCTGATTTTTCTGGTGTAGTTTAAGGTATGTAATCAGATAAAATATTCAGGCCAAGATTTAAGCAGTGATATTTCAGATTTAGGCAGGATTGCAAATTCTTGTTTCGGGCAGTAGCTGAAGAAAACTTTGTATACTCCCTACATTCTATACATCTGTAGTGCTGGTACAGAAACAGCACAGTGACAGTATGAGGCTGGTGAAAGCCCAGAGACGCTGCAGCTTCCAGATGTTTAATGTCAGCACCTGCTCTGCTGTTACACAAAATCGTATATATAGATTTGTGTAGCATATGTGAATGTGCAAACAGCATTACTTCAGCTCAATTTGGTCCTGGATTGAAGTCTAGAATGAGGAGTCACTGATGTTCTTGCTTGTAGGGAAATGTCTAATTTATTTTTATTAGTGGTGAAGAAACTTTGTGGTGGGCGACTCACTTGATCAAAAATAGAAAAGATAGATGTATAAGAAGGAAACAGGTTTTCATCAAAGACAGGAGTGGAATGCATTGAAAATAAGAGTCTTATTTTTTTTTTTTCAAATAAAGATCATAGTGTCAGGTATATTTCTTACTGGAAAACTCTTCTCATTTTAGGACAAACACACCAAACTTCCTTAATCCAACTAATATTTAACACAATAGCTTTCATGATTGTGGAACATGACCCCCCACACACATTTTAAGAGTGAGATCTCTTCCACAGTTTCTCATCTGAAAAGCATTAATGTAAATCTCCCTTACATAACTATGTTTTTGTTGCTTTTAAAAAGCAAAAAAGTGTGGCATTTCTTTCTAATGCCAAGGCCTATGGTTGATACTAGTTTTAAGAAATCTAGCCATACATGTAAAATGTGTTTATTGCATTGAGAAGTCTTGTCATATTAAAGATTAACTGGCTTCTTCTAAGTAGGACTCAACTATTAAATATTACAAACTGTTTTGCATAGAGTGTTTGCTTGCAGTCTGGGTGTTTTCAACAAAAAATGACTGCTCCAGAGATCAGAACCAGACAAACACCACCTTCTCTCCCAGATCTTGGTGCAATTCCCAAAGGAATCACTTCACAAGAGGGAAAATGCACCACAGTTGGATTTAAACAAACTAAAGGCTACACATGTGGGAGCATCCTAGCCTACGAACAACACAGGTCTGCAGAGTTCACCCTGATGCCCACAAAAACTGTTACTTTATGAGGTGGGATCATCAGGGAAGAAGACACTTAACAGGTTCAATGTGGAAGCTTTAGTGAAATCTAGTGGTAAAATTGCTGAATCCCACTGGACTCAGCCTCCCCTATGGTGGCCATTAACAACACCTAACAACAGGCTTGTTCATAACTGTGGTTCACACTCAAATGATGAAGAAAGACAATGAGGAAGTCCACACATAGCTACTGTACAAACATGGTGGATGCTGTGGAAGGCAGCCTGCTTCCTTTGCAGATATAAACAACCCATTCTAAGACAACAAAAACATCATTCTTGTTTTGCAGTGATCAAAAAACAATAATGAAAAATACCTTTTGCTTCTTCCATTACATGGCTCAGTATTTTGAGCACTAAAGCTTTAAAATGACCAAATCACTGCTCTATTGCATCGAGAAAACCTTTTATGGTTAAACAAGAATCAAATTTGTTCCTCATTTGGAATAAAAAGGCAGTGTTCGTGACTTCAGAGTTTGGTTTTCCTTCAAAAATATTTCAACACGTCTTCTTTCACATTTAGAAGCAAGCAGAGGAGTATAGATGCAACCTTTTGTCAATTATATTTGTTGCTGTTCCATTTAAAACATATGTATAAACTGCTTGTTGCAAAAGCATTCTCTTCTCCTCTGGTTTTGTTCACATCATTAGTGATGATTCAGTTTTGACTGAACTATCATTACTTATCGAATGACTGTGAAAACTCCCTAATAAAATGTCTGGTTGAACTCACCACATGGAAGACCTGAGCATCCTGACTGGTGGTGAGAACCATCTGGGGCTGGAGGCCGGACTGGAGGAAGAAGCCGTGAGCTGACACAGTGCAGCCGCCGCTACAGAGAGGGGGATGAGAATGGATGTCAGCATCAGCATCACATGGAGACACAATAGATCCCCACTGGGAAGGTGCTGCTGTTAGTGTTCGAAGTTTAACCACTCACCACCTCCCACTCATTTCCTCTTGCTGTAAAACTGAAGCATTAATCTGTCTCTACCTGTCCACCAACAGTCACCCTCTGTGATATTTACTTTAAAGTGAACCGCAACACGCTGGAGCTAACCTGAAGGAAATGACTTAAGCCGACACTGACACTGATATCCAACCCATACGTGAAACACATATGAACAAGAGGAGTTCAGTGCAGGTCACTACACAGATGTGGAGCATAAGGACTTTGAGCTAGAACATTTAGACCAGGGTTATTACAATTCACAAAAGAAGACCAAAACTAGTGGAGAAAAATATGTTTACACAGGTAAAAAAATCAAAATCTTACCAAGTGTATTTTTTTCATTTCTTGTCAAAATATCTCATCACACTTAAAATAAGACTTAATCACCTAAAGAGTAACTTTTTGGTGATATAAGAGCTTATTTTTAGACAATAGATCTGGAGAATCTCATTTCAAGAAATCTTACCAGGATAATTTTCACTTAATTTTTTTGCTTGAATTAAGCAAAAAAAAAAGTCCTGAATAAAGCAACAAAAAAAAAAACTGCCAATCTGCTAATGGAACAAGTGAAAATCATCTTGGTAAGATTTCTTGAAATAAGATTTTCAAGATCTATTGTCAACAGATAAGTTCTTATATCTCACTCAAAAGTTACTCTTTAGGTGATTATGTCTTATTTTAAGTGTGATGAGATATTTTGACTAGAAATGAGAAAAATACACTTGGTAGATTTTGGTATTTTCCAGTGTAACTAATGAAAAAACAGACAAAACAACTTAGATGCTAAATGACAAATAAAATAGAACTGCACATGAAAAAAACCTTAATTTTTCATTTAACATTAAAAAACAAACCAGAACTAGTCAGTTCCTCAAAGCAAAACTAAATCTGGAGACCAAACTGACTCAATAAAAGCTAACAATAACAATAATAATGATTCTAACGTGGTCTAAAAATTCATTTTAATCAGTCTGCACCTCACCTGACAAATGAGCGTGATGGCTGGATGCTGTTGATGATTGGATCCTGGTTGTAGGTGAACAGAACCGGTGCGTGGCGCTCCACCGAATCGATGCTGAGCTTCACTGGCTGCTTGGAGGGAACGACGTGAGGAGGCGTCTTACAGGTCAGCATGCTGAATGATAAGCTGAAGGCAGAGGGTAGGGAAGGGGCGAAGGTGTGAGGATGTACTGTTTTGTCATTTTCTACTTCCCTACATCAAACTAGTCCTACTGAAAAGGGTCAACCATTCCGGTTTAAGTGTGAAAAGACAAAAAAATAAAAGTGTCCTAAACCTAACCAGCAGAAAATAGAACTGAAAATGCCATAAACTGTGAACTGACCTCTGGATCTTACAGGCTGCTTTGCCCACAGTCACCTCTCTCTTGTTTCCAGTGTCCAGGAATGCTCCTCTGATGGTCAGCATTGTGTTTCCAGACTTTGGCCCGAATGTTGGGAAGATTTCATGGATCACCGGGTCCTGCACGCAAACATGAGACATTCACCAAATCTGACTAATGTGTCTTTCAATCTCATCTAATCTGATGAGACTGAAAGACCAAATAAACATGTATTTAGCCATGAGATGACACAGATATGTTTACTCCTCATGTATACAAAGACAGATGGGAAATACACTATTAGATGATGCAACCACAGCAATGCCATCTTACTGGGGACTAGATTTTAGAATGTAAAGATGAAGAATAATGTTATTATTGAATGTAAGTGTTTAAATATAAGTGTCAGCTAATCAATTTATTGAATAGTAGCAAGTGATATGTGCTAAGTGGGAAGTTGGTGAATAATAACATCTTCATTTAATACCAGTATAGTCTATTGCTGAGGATGCACTTTATAACCTGTGCATATTGTTGGAACATTGGTATAAGGTGATATTGGAGTTGCTGATTACAGAGATAACATGTCACTGATGGAAAGAAGGACCATGAAGATAAAAGAAACCCACAGAAAATTTGTATCAACTGTCATTCAAAACATTATTTTAAACATTGGCCCAGAAGTTCACAATTGGTATATCAGTAGGGTTCTTTTTGGGTAGGTCCGATCAATCTGGCTAAAACACCATCTGAGGATCAGTGCAGTCCTGATCCATGATTTGATTCACACGTTCCTCACCTCTCATGAAATGCAGGCAAGTTACCCACCAAACTAGTTTTCTTTGTTTAGTAATTATTGTTGAATCTGATTACAAAATCTGTATTTTTGCATCGATCACTCCACAGTAGGGCTGCATGAAATTGGAAAAAACTGACATTGTGATTTTTTGAACCCTGCAATATATATATATATTGCGATATGAAAAAATACTCAGGAGGATATAATAGCTGTGTTATGATGTAAATGTTCAAACTAATTAGTTGTCTTACCTCTTGTTGCGGCAACAGGTGCAAGACAATGTCGACACAGAACATGTGTTTCAATATCATCCTTCTTGTAGGCAAAATAATTCCAGATAACTGACGTTACTTTTCTTTTTGGCACCAAGTCTTCATTTATGGTGATTTTCTCTTGTTCGTTGCTCATTTTTCAATATTGTTACCAGCGACTCACTCCAAACTGATTAAGAACGATTGTGATTGGTGGATCGCTGCGCACAGTGTGTGTCAGGTACCCTTGGAATTAAATAAATGGACTGCACTTCTATAGCACTTTTCCACCTTCATGGTGCTCAAAGCACTTTACAAAGCCTCACATTCACCCATT
>JAPQRP010049674.1:0-12449 GCA_037367295.1 Apogon hyalosoma | reverse complement strand
AATTTCTATAATATTTTTCTGCTCTGACTGTAAATAATCATTTCCATCTACTTTCATCACATCTGACTGAGGAAGAAGTCTACCATTAAACTTTAAGGAAATATTGATGTTTCTAAACCCTATGGACATAAATCTGTGGACACATCATGTCTCCAGCTGTCAGATGTCCTGTTCAGGAGGGTCTGACACACAAACATCAATATTAATAATCAATAGGATGTTTATCCCAATATTTGTGTATAAGTTAGATAGTTATGATATGAGGATATCAATATACAAATAGATGTGCACATGGTTTTTCTTGCACAGACTCAGAGTAATGTTTTTTTTTTTTTTTTTAACCAGTGGAAGCACTAATAAACTTCCAGGACCTTGTGTGACAGGAATTAAAAGAAGAAAACCCACTCTGATCATCCTTCATAGATGTAGGTTTACTTTATGTAAGAAAGACCATTTTTACTGTACATGAACTATAATTATAATCTAGTGCTGCTGATTTGAAGCTATTAGCTGACACTCAGATTCTAATACGATATATTTTTTCAAACATGTATTTATTTATCCAGCTGGTTGTGCGTTTTGTTTTAGAGGCTTGATTTGACTGTGCTTGGACGCTTGGGTGAAATTTGGCTGGAAATGTGTTTGGTGACTATACCATTTCTAAGCAAATGACTCCATCCGTGAGAACAGCACTGTCAGGGGACTGGTTAGGTTTCCCCAAAAAACCCCTGTGGGTCAGATCAAGCCAAAGTGAACATCAGTGTTCAAAAGTAAAGTTTCACTGTAGCTTAAGAACTCTATTTTATGGAACTGTTTACAAAATTTCAGTATCACTTGTAGAAAAATAAGATATAACTGATTATAGTTCATAATTCCATTTTCTAATAAAAGCAAAATATCACTCCTTTAAAGATATTTCAGTGAGATTTGCTTACTTGACCCTTGAATTGTGCAAATAGAACTTGCACAAAGACCTTTTTCTGCAACTAGTGACATGAATAAAAAAAAAAACAGATGTTGACAGATGTTACAACAAGAGAAGAAGAAGAGTTTTAAAAGAAACATGTCACGGAATGTGTGGACACACCAGGGAACTGAATCATTTTTAATTTAGTAGGAGATAGGGGGGTAATATATAAGAAAAATGAATGTATCTGTAAATCAACACTATATTTACATCTGTCACCATGTTTACAGCATGACTTCTCGTGTCATCTCGTGATAATAAATAAACAAATCATCATATTTGTGATTTAATGGAAAAACCGACATTATGCACTTCTGTTTTTTCAAGATTTAGTAAAGTTTTGCGCGGATGTCAAATGGAAAAGAGACTTCTGTTTGGTTCTGATCATGTCTGCGATTGAATGAAAATAAAGCTGAGTCTGAGCTGGATGTATGGAAAATCACTGATTCTAACTCAGGATCTGTGATGTGTGCAAATGTGTTCAAATCAGTGGAGATGTAGGTCAGGTCACGCAGAGGTCACCTTTATTTACACTCTGTCGACTCTGTGAACTCTTACAAGTGTTCTGACCTCACATCCTTAATTTACGCACAAAGAAGTACAAATACATGTTGCAGTAGTTGCAGGGTCTAAGCAGCAGTGATAGTATTTTTTCCGTATTTCAGCCGGTCATCTGTCTCTCTTTTTTTTTCTTCCCTCGTCCCCTCTCTCCCCCCACCCTGACTTCCTGTGGTGGGATCAGAGGCTGACAGGGTCACACCCACCCCACCCTTTTTTATTCCTGGAACTCCACAGTGGGACCACTCCTCCTGGGGTTGGGGTTGGGGGTGCAGCACACACACATACCCGTGTCAGTCCTCATTTACACATACACGACATGCGCATTCTCCCTCCGTATGGCTGCTCCTGACTGCAGTCCCTCCCCCTGAGAGGAGACGGGGAGAGTCTCCCAGTGGATGTGGACCAACGTATTTGCTTTGGCTTCTTGGTGCTTCATCTTTTCAGAGCGGTTAAAAGGGTGTGGTTTGTGCTGAAAATCCCAAAGATTTAAAATTTCGATTCAGTCTTGTTGTTTTCGTTCTGTGATTTAGTGCTCACATGGCTTCATCTGAATCGTTTTGAAGCTCTAAACTCCACCCAGCAGGAGCCCAGACTAGGTTAAAAGAAATGTCACAGACTTGTTTGCAAATCTTGTTTGATCACAGTCTGAGTACTTAACCCTTTCCACCGTAAACTAAATACTTCGGAGCAGATTTAAGCTCAGGAATAACAGTGGACTAACAGGACTTTAACCCTTTAACCCCTGACGTGTCTGTGGTGAGCGTTCTGTATGTATATTTATTTTAAATATTCATACAAATTCAAGCGTTTGCTCAATATGAAAAATTTCCAATCATGTTGATAGAATAGACCTTGTTCTTTCCATAGACATCTGAGCATGCTCTGTTCACCCCCCACCCCTGTGGAATGGGGGGGTAAAACACAGAGCAGACTCACTATTGTCACTGTGTCAGAGATAGGCCTCAAATAAAATGAGTTTTCCTCTGATATGTTTGTCTGGAAAAAAGTCATGTCTCTATCAGAATGTTCAGAATATTTGTATGTATCTGGTGGAAAATCAGTCCAGTTTGTACCCCGGTGACTTTAAGGTGATAGAATTTATCGAAATATGTAATTCACGTTCACTTCTCCCACTGGAACGAATGAGAGGATTTGCTGATAAAGGGGCGGGGCAGTGGGGAAACCATGTGACACTGAAACAGGAAGTCATGGTCCGGCAAACGATAGGGTAGTTTAAAAAAAATTTAAAAAAAAGTGTGATGAATGAACTTTGCTGCCTATTGGTGTTAAAATCCATATTTCCATCACCATGCTTTTGTTCGCATTTTGAAGTTAAAATAAATTAGACAATTTCTAAAGAGTTATAAATTGTTGAAGGAGATAGAAATTGGTTTTTGCCTTTTTAATGAACTTGCGTAACAATGACATACAAATGTATAAAATGTATGATTGCTTTTGCATATCGGATCTTCCAGTTCATATGAAATCTGTAGTTCGTAGACATTTGTGGAGGGAGCGTGTCTACGATGTCCAGATTTGGTACAAACCCATCGTTGGTAGAATTGTTGTGACCGAGGCATTAGCGCTCTTTCCTTGACCATCATCCGGGCTCAGAAAATAAAAATAAAAAATAAAAAAAAAGGGTGTTTTTGGGCTGTTCTTTCATTTCTGTCAGGTAGGAACTTCTTTTGTTATCAAAGGAAACAAAAATCAATCTGTTTTTAAAATTTGGTTTATCTGTTTTGACAGTGAAAAAGAAAAACGCCTTGAAATTGAATTTTATTCTTTTCTAAAAACGAAAATCAATTAACCACTAGTTTTTCTTCTGTTTCTGAAAAGAAAATCCAATTCCCAGCTGATACACTGACTGATTTGACGTACATTATTTGCTCCAAACCAGTTAATAGAAACACATCGTTCCCACTTTCTTTTTCCATACATTTTAAAAGTTTGTTTTTTTCTGTTTTTCTTGACAGTTACATGAAAACATGGCTACGGTTACTTCAGACACATTTATCCTGTTAGGTGATGCTCTTTTAGTCTGGACTACTTCGCCAAAAACGTTGAACTGTTTAACCCCCTGCGTTCTTAAAAGGTTCTTGTAAAAACTTCATAGATTCCTGATCCTCACCACAGTCAGTTTGTGAGTTGAAAAGGATGAAATGGGGATGTTTGTTCAGTTCAAAGGAAACTGCCTGAGCCATCCAGGCTCATGTGCTGGGTTCATTCCCCTCAGTAGGTGGATGTGCTTTCTGTATGTAAAGCTCCTGATCGCTGGACAGTTGGAGAGTCCAGAATGAGCAGAGTTTAATTAAACGGTGAAGGTAGTTTATGAAGTTTCCCCGCAGAGGAAAAGTGAGGGAGTGTGTTTGGCTTTGTCCTCCAGCTGTGCCGTCTGCAGCCTCTGGTTCTTTCCAGCAGACAAAAACAAATCCTCCTCCTGCTGTAGACATCTGACACTCACTTAAAAATGTCAACAATGTGGAGCTTCCACCGTTAAAAGAGCTGCTTCACGTAGAGGCTGCATGTAACCAGGCTAATCTAACATACAACCATTCATCTTCTTCATCTTCATCTTTTTCTTTTTCCTCGTCTTCTTCATCATCATCTTCGTCTTCTTCGTTATCTTCTTTGTCGTCTTCGCCTTCATCTTCTTCTTCGTCGTTGTCATCTTCTTCATCTTCTTTGTTGTCTTCTTCTCCGCTGTCGTCTTTGCCTTCATCTTTGCCTTCATCTTCTTCTTCGTCGTCTTCTTCATCATCTTCTTCATCTTCTTTGTCGTCTTCTTCTCCGCTGTCGTCTTTGCCTTCGTCTTCTTCGTCGTTGTCATCTTCGACTTCTTCCTCTTCTTCTTTGTTGTCTTCTTTGTCTTCTTCCACATCTTCTGCTTTATCTTCATCATCTTTGTTTTCTTCATCTCCTCCTTTGTCGTCTTCTTCATCTTGTTCATCTTCGTCTTCTTCTTCTTCATCTTCTTCTTTGTCATATTCCTGTTTGTCTTCTTCCTCATCTTCTTCTTTGTGTTTTTCTTTTTCGTCTTCATCTTCTTCTTCGTCATCTGCTTCTTCATCGTCATCTTCTTCTTCCTCGTCCTCTTCGTCTTCTTCCTCCTCTAGAAGTGGAAGTAGCTCATCAGCCATGTGAGTTAAATGTTTGCTGTCAGAATAGACCCCCCCTCCTCAGTCAGATGTGAGGAAAGTAGATGGTTAGCTGTGGCAGAAAATTATTATTTACAGTCAGAGCAGGAACAAATATTTTAGAAATTTAGAGGAAGAACATTTAAAATCAGTCATGGATAAAAAAAAAAAACCAACTAAAATCAGTGTTGAGAGAAATTAAATCAAAACCATCTCTGAGTCATTTTGGAAACAAAGATAACAATTTAAACCAAACTAACCAATGAAATGATATTTATCCCAAAATAAACTTTCTTCACATCTGACCGAGGAAGAAAAATCTACCATTAAACTTTAAGGAAATATTGATGTTTCTAAACCAGGGGTCTGCAACCCTGGTCCTAGAGAGCCGCTATCCTGCACGTTTTAGATGGATCCCTCTTCCAACACGTCTGATTCAAATGATCAGCCTATCATCAAACTCTGCAGGAGCCTGATAACGACCGTCAGGTGGACTGGAAGAGGGAACATCTAAAACATGCAGGATAGCAGCTCTAAAGGACCAGGGTTGCAGACCCCTGTTCTAAACTATACGGACATAAATATGTGGACACATCATGTCTACAGCTGTCAGATGTCCTGTTCATGATTTGACATATTAACATTAATATAATAATGCAATGATATTTATCACAATATTCTGACATGAGTCCTTATTGTTTTTATCCCAGACCCCTGTTAGAAAAGAAACACCTGGATTCAACGGGTCCACAGACTGTTGTCCAGATAATATACTTGTGTTAAAACCTTAACTGAAGCTCTTTGTTAGGTTAATAGACACACAAACAGTTGGAAGTAAACCAGCATGAAGGTCAAGGTGCCTTCTTTTTACAAACACACCTTCTTGGATTACTTTGTTACACTGTCCATTGCCACCATGACCTTAGTGATACTTTTACAGAGTTACAAAATCCGAATTCCATACTGTTGACATCTATGCTGTGTTTGGATTATGTTTCATGCCGTATGTCTTCATTGTCAGGTAAGACCACCTGTGGTTGGACTAGTGTAGAAACATAAGATAAACATTAAAAACATTAAATCACAAATGCGATGTTTATTTATTTTCGTGAGATGACACGTGAAGTCATTCCATAAACATGGCGACAAATGTAAATGTCATGTTGATTTTCAGATATATTCATTCTTCTTCTATATTCCCCCTCTATCTCCTACTAAATTAAAAATGATGTGGTTTCCTGGTGTGTCCACATATACCACACCATGTTTCTTTTAAAACTCTTCTTCTTCACTTCTTGTAACGTCCGTCAACATCCGTTTTTTTTTTTTTTTAATTCACGTGACTCTAGTTGCAGATAAAGGCCTTTCCATTGCAGTTTTGTGTGATGTACCATTTGTGCTACACCCGAAAAACCACCTCTTGCAAGTGCAAATACTTAAAATCAAAAAACAAGAGTTTTGGCGAAATTGTCGTTTTACCATTAGGTACATTTTTATACACAAGATTATATTCATGCAATTTGAGGGTCAATGGAAAAGCGTCTTATGATGGATGTTTAGTCCAGTGGTCTGAAGGCTTTGATGGACTATTGGGATCAGCGGGTCGTCTGTCGTCCATAAACAATTTTTCAAGAATCTTCTTTGCTGAAAGTCAGAATAAGTTGATATGTGTTGTGGAACATCTTTGGGGTAATCTCTACCAAGTTTGCTCAAAGAATTGGGGAATATTGATTTTTGAATTCTTTATGAATTTTTGACATTTTAAAAATTTCCATTGGTTTATAATGGGACACATTCAAAGTGCTGTAAGTTGAAAACAGTTGTAAATATTGATATAATTACTATTGGTAATAGATAGGAAGTCACATATGGGCTTTCATTTGGTGCCTTGACATTTGACCTTGAGTGACCTTGAAAAGTCAAATGAATGTCAGTTAATGTCTTTAAATATGCCGTTGGACTACAGGAGCCTTGGTCCTGTTTTTTGTCACATATTGTTCGTTTCCTCCCTGTACACATGCAAACATGAAAATGGAGTTTTACAAAATTTCCAGTATGGCTGGAGAAAAGCAAAAACAGGAGAAAGTACTTGTCTTTCCAGATATCTGACTATATGTGTACATGGCATAAGGAGCTAAAACAGTTTCACCCACCCTGTGCTTGTCAAAATGTGCTGCCGTTCAGCTCAACACAACTTGAGTTTTTATTTGGTGTTTGATACAAAGACAAATACAGTCAGCGGTGTATTGTTTAGAGTCGTGTCAGAGTGTGCGTGTTGGCTTTGTGCTTTTGGGGGAAGGTGTGGCGTGGAGCTGCCTTACCTTTGTTTAGATGCACAGAGGGGGCTCTGTCCCCTCACAATGGGACCGAGACACCGGCGTGTCCCCTGTGTGTTTGTGGGCTGTGAGGGGGCGGTGCTTGCAGCCACACCCATGCTGATTGGCCAAGACCACACCTCAGTGAGGAATCCACTGCAGCCAGGGTCACATGTCAGCCAGTAGCTCTGAAAAACACTCAAACACAAAAGACACAGCTGCTACGAAATGAGCAAAAGGAGCGTGTGGAGGCTGTTTCCTCACATGGGTGGGTTTACAGCGGAGCCGTAAAACTCAATGAACCACAAACTTCAATTCATTTTAAATGGATTAAAAAAATAAATAAATAACAAAACAGAAAAACCTGGAGTAGAGAGAATATTTTAATGTTGCTGTTTTAGAGCTTTCATTTCTACTTAATTCCAGGACTGAATCCTGCCTCCAGTGCTGAGTAGATGTAAGGTGCAGATACAGCAGCTGTGGTGTCAGATGTGTGTTAAACACTTGATGGATGGTGTGTGTTTGACTGAGGTCACTGAAGGGAAGTGGAGAACGGACTTACAGTGAATACAGTTTGATTGTGGTATTAAGAATGACAAATAATAGAAGTCCACTGCAACCTTAAGTATTTAGAGACAAACCCACACAAGTGTTGCATTGCTTCATGTTGAATTAGGATAAACAGTACATGATGTTGTGGGACTGAGTCACCTGGACCTTCATCAATAATTTTATCACCCTGACACTATTTGGCATTTTTTCACCACATGGATGCAGCTCAACTCCTTTATGTTTTGCACGTCGCAAAACATGTGGACAAAGGTGCCAATATTGAAGCCGTGGAGCTGCTCTGCATTGAAGATGGTGTACCAGGCCACAGTGCCCTACAGTAACACCATGTCACTTCTGCTCAGAGGAGTGAGCCAGAGGAAAACCTGGAACTTTGCCTAATTGTTTATTTCAGCAGTCAAAAATATGATGTGAATAGAGAGGAGTTGTAACAGCACCGGTCTGTGGAAAAACAAGAAGAAGTGTTACAAAGGACAGACTGGACTGAAAAAGACACAGTTTATTCAGTTTGATCTGTTTATGATCTAATAACCTTCAACTTTAACTGAAGCCTTTAAGAACATCTACATGATCAATACACAAGGCACACAATAACCTGCTCCCTCCTTCCATCCAGGATTTGTTTGAATGTAGGAAAAGTCAGAGGAGTTCCTCAGAGGAACCAGCATTTTTAAAACAGCTAAGGCAAGAACAAATCAAAAAGCAGATGAATTTCCATTAGAGGGGTTAATCTGTGGGATGGCCTGGAAGATCCATTAAAATGGTCTAAAACAATTAAAATTTTTAAAAAGATGTACGAATTAACTATTATTCAAAAATGTAGAGCTGAGGATTGACTAAAGAAAATACTCATTTAAAAGACCACTACTACTACTACTTTTACTACTACTACTACTACTACTACATTAAATATTGGACAATACTGGATTTACATGCAAACAAGTGGTTCCAGGCACAACAAACCCCGCCCCTTGCACGTATTAGAGCTTATTTTGGCATCGATCCAGCTGATGTCATCATGTCTATACGTGTGCTGATGTCAGTACAGACACATTTAACCCATTATAAGTAAATGGGGAAAAAAATATTTTAAAAATTAATTAAAAAAATGTTAACTTTGACCTACTTTTCCCAAAATGTAATCACATCTATTCTGGTTCTTTGGCAATCTATAAACCCAATTAGGTCCGAATTCAACCAATAGTTTTGCTGCTAAAGTGTAAACAAACAAACAAACAAATAGAAACAAAAACAATAGCCCTTGCCTCCCCTTTGGGGGGGCGGGATAATAATGCAAAATACGGATGATAGTGTATATATAGTGATAAATCCCTTAAGAAATATTAAATGTAGAGAAAAAATCCTTAGGGAACTTCTACAAAAGTAACACTGGGTCTTTATGGTTTCATTGTCTGTTGTTTGTTAGTATTGGATAGTTTTTTTTTTGAGCTTTAAGTCTGCATGCAGGCACTTCCCCAGATGTGGAAGAAGCCTTATTGGAGACTAGGGCTGCGTGATCTCACAGTCTTTGATCAGGATTGATCTTTATTCCTTGTATGATCTACTATTCACAGCAACTGTACAAGGAGTTCTATTGAAAACAAAAACACAAACACAAACATTGTGGTCAAATCTTTTCTACTCAGCTAACATTTGTTTGAACTTGCCTGTGTATCAGTGTGATTATGGTGTTTTACAGAAAGTGTTGCACACAGGTTACAAGGCTAGTAAGTTCATTTCAGTTTGTTTACAGCAGTGCTTTAATGTTTGTCAGACGTGTTTGGATGTAGTTAACCTGTTGTGTTACGTCCTTTGCTACTGAAGAAATCATGTCTTTAAAGGTGCTGTACAGACTTTTTGCGTGATCTTGAAAAAGTCTCATTTTTATATCTATGCCTGATCGTAGTCCACAATTTAAAATGAGATTATCAGCACCAAAACAGGTTATTTCCAAATGCTATTTCCAGCTTCCCTGGTCGGGTTGGACCAGACTGGACTGATTTACGGCAGACTGACGTCACTATAACGCCACACCAACCGACAGAGTTCAGTGAAAAGTAAACTGAACAAGTGAGGAGTAGGATCTGTCCTTTTTCCTAAAGAAAGAGATTTGTTGGATTTATTTAGTTGTACTGGTGGACACTGGAACTGGAGCTGGACTGGAAAAAGAAAAAGACAGATAAATAGGAGAGGGATAGATCAGGACTAAAACACCGGTAAACCTGTGCATTGAACCAATGGACAGAACTACTGGAGTTAAAGCAGTGCAAACAGAGCTGCAGTGGTCCCTCTTCCTTCTGCACAGGTCCAGAATGCTTCTGTTCTTTCTACACATGCACTGGAACATTGTAATAATAATAAATAATAATGGATTAGATTTATATTGCGCTTTTCTATGAACGCATACTCAAAGCGCGTACAGTAGATCCATTATTCATTCGTTCACACATTCACACTTTGGTGGTAAACTACATATGTATCCACAGCTGCCCTGGGGCAGACTGACAGAAGTGTGGCTGCCATTTTGCGCCTACGGCCCTTCCAACCACCACCGAGCATTCACACGCATCCATACACCAGTGTGAGTAGCAGCACTGGAGGCAAATAGGGTGAAGTGTCTGCACAAGGACACAACAGCACATGACTGGGACACAGCGGGATTCGAACCGCCAGCCCTTCGGTTATTGGACGACCCATTCTACCACCTGAGCCATAGCTGCCCCCGCCCCACATTGGATTGGACTCTAGTGGCTGTTGGAGCTCAGTCAAACACTGAGGAAAGGCTTGTGCGTTGGCCGCACTAGCTCTGTGGAGTGGCTCATCTGTTGGATCTGGAGCATTGGTTCAGTCAAATTAAGGGCTTTGGAAGGTCAGACTGAAAGGGTTCTGGATGGAGCTGAATGTTCATGTGGGGCCTCTGTGAGGAACACTCTGGAGTTTCAGAGTAAAACACACACAGAAGCAGCAGTCAGACCCACAGTTCGGTTTGACTGGAGTTTTCACTCCAGTTCCTAAACGACACAAACGGACTTTAGGAAGTTGACTCGTGTGTTTCAAACATCACTTTGCATCTTGCAAGTTACTGTGTTTAAAAAACAAATGCAGAGTTGTAAAGAGGATCTGCTCCGCATTCATTAGCTTCAAACCAAATACAGCCTTTACCAGAGTGATGCCCTTACGACAGTAGAGCTAGTGCTCATGGGAAGCGGAGTCTTTGTCCCTTAAAAACACCACAGATTCCGGTCGAAGGTGTCGCTGCAATCCACTTTAAACGAATTCTCTGTACAGGACCTTTAAATGACTGTAAAACTGTAAGCTGTAGGTTGGACTTGGTGCAGTGGGGCAAAAATAGGTGTGGGTAATTAATGCAGACACTGCAGGTGTATGTGCAGGAAAATGAAGACTAGTGTTTACTGCCGCTAGATATTAGAAAAATCCAAAATGATGCAAAAATGCAGGGTCTCTAGTCATATACAACAACACCTACTGCACACTTGTTACTTGATTTATATTATTATTTATTTGATTAGCTTTTTTTTGTCATTTTAAGTCACTTTAATGAATGTTTATATGTTCTATGTTCATTTTCTACAAATCAGAGAAAGGTAGAGGAAAACTGTCATTTTATCTACATTTTTGAGTTTGTTTTTTTTTTTTTTTGAGAAAATTATGATTCAGGTTGTGATTGGGCCTCAAAAGATCATCTTAAGACCTTTTGGCTGATCACCCTCTGTGAAAACCATCACTGGAAACAATTTTTAGTGTAGAACTAGACTTAATCCATGTCTGTGAAACTGAGTCTAAGATTATGTTTAGTGTTTGTACAATATGCTCAGATTCAATGAGTAATGATGATACTCATCTCTTTTGTCAAGTGTAACTTTCTGGAAGCATCTTAAAGCAATAAAGAGGAAGTTCTGAGTTTTTGCATTTGAGTCTTTTAGCGTCTGCTGCATCGAGAAAGATGGAAAAAGTGTGAAGGCGTCGTACTATCACTTCCTGTTCCTGCTCATTTACCCTGTCACTCAAACTGTACATCTGCAATCCACTCGGTTGTTAAATAACATGCACAGGTTACTCCACACGACGGTATTAGGACATGATATTTCCACATGTTGAGTCACGTCAGAAACACCGTTGATGGAACAAGATGCAGCCTGAATGTGTATGGACTGATGACGCCTCAGAAAATTAGATTACTCTTGGAAAAAAATCCCACCAAATTGCCATTTTTTTTAGCCCAGTCACACCATGAACAGCTCATGGCCTGACAGCTGAAAGAGGAAGAAAAAGAGAAAGAAAAGGAAGGGAAGTGGCTTTTTCTTTAATGACTTCCACTTTAAAACGGACATGTAAAGTGTGGGAACCCGGGTGCAGGGTCACAGTGATTTGGGAACACACTTTATAACAAAAGCTAAAAGTCAATAATCAAACATTTTTATATGCATGTCTTCCATTTTTGAGCTCTGTTGAAGATTTCATCTGCAATGACACCATTTGCATTAGGAGTGTGACAAAATATCAGTATGGTGAACTATTGTGATATTTAATCTTATGTTGGATTATTGGTGCGCTCTTGCAGCGTATTGTTTTTTTGTTTTTTTTTTTAATATATTATTGAAATACAGCCGCAGTAAACCTCTTCCATCGTCCTCCTTAGTGAGTCGAGTCACTGTTTTACATGTCCTCCAGGGGGAGCTCCTTGCACCAGTGGCTGAAAATTGGGCCGAAGTCACAGAAGAAGAAAAAACAAACAGTGGTTCTAATATGGTGGACTGGAGCGGTGAAGTTAAACTGAAAGATGCACTGTTTGCATCGTTTAAAGCAGTGATATTAGTCTTTTTTAAACTGAACTGGTTCCTTTTCCATCCTTTCCCTGTGCTCTCCATAAACTGTAAA
>JAPQRP010049673.1:0-12451 GCA_037367295.1 Apogon hyalosoma | reverse complement strand
CCAGGGAGAAGTTGTCCTCCCCTCAAAAGAATATGAAGAGGCTGTATGATCAAAAGGCAGAACTGCATGTGTTTAGCCCAGGTGATCAGGTTCTTACCTACTGCCACTGGTTAATTTGTCATTTCAGGCCAGGTTTTCTGGTGCTTTTACAGTGTTGAGTCAGTTGTCTGACCAGAATTATGTTTTGTCAACCCCAAATCATTGAAAAGTCACCCAACTCTGCCATGTGAACTTGCTGAAACCATATTATGCTCATGCAGGTAAACCGTTGTCAGCAGTCGCAGTGGTGGGGCCTCCGTTTTCTGTGTGTGTGTGTGTGGGGGGGCAATGGGGTTGTAGCACCAGATGAGAGTTTGTTGCTTGGCAGGTTGAGGAATTCAGAAACTTTATGTGAACTAGAGTCATTCTTGGGTCATTTGTCAGTAGAAAGAAGAACTGAGCTGTCTTGTCTCATACGTAGTTACCCAGAGCTGTTTGGCTGTGGGCAAACCAGCAAGTGTGGATTGCTGGGAGGATGCTGCCTCTGATCGTCCTTCATGGCGCGGATAAGGCAGCAGCTAAAGCAAGGGGTTCTATTGGGAGAAGTTCAACACGACTGCTAAGCAAAGGTATGTGGATAAGATCAGAGATATGTAGGGTATAGACCCCTATGAGCTACCGGTGTTCACCAGCGCCTGACTGGTGCAGGGATCCTGACTCTCTGCCACCCTGTGCCTACATGCAGTTAGCTATCTTGTTTTCAGCATAAGTTACTACACAGTGCAAGAATTCAAAAGCCTTAAGTCCCTTGACAGCTATGAACAGTTTTGTTGTGGCTGGGTTCAAGGTTTGGCGATCTACAAACCTGATGACTGTGAAAACACTGCGGCGCTGTCAAAGGTCAGCCTATGGATAGTGACATGTTTACGTGTTGTATTCAAGGGGGTAGTAATGGTGAAATACTATCAACATTGTTTTCAATAGACAGCATTGTTTATGTTGTTTTCTCCCTACATTCTTGTTCCATGTATCTGTGAAATGACTGGGGTTCAATTCTAGTTTAGTGATTGCCTGGTTAGTGTGTTGGTGGGTTAGTGTGTGGGAATTGTACATGCATTAAACTAGTCAGAACCCAAACCCAAAACAACATACCTCCAGGTCTCTATGTTTGCTGTGTCAATCACGGGAGTAACTGGAACAGATTTAAACATTTATACAGACAATTTACAAAAAGAATGAGTGCACTGCTGTGGAACTGTTGGCGCCTGTAAGTTCAAAATGGTGAAATGGGGCGGGGACAATGGTCATTATGTCATCTCCTCAATCCTAATTGGATGGTTCTTACCATTACCACTAGATATACTCATCCAAACAAAGAAATCAAAGCCAATAAGTCATATTGTAATCAAAGGTTAGAAGAAAAACAAGTGCATACTGATTGACACAGTTATCCCTTCAGAAAGAAAAACCTCAAAGTATGCGGAAAGATCAGAACTTGAAATCAGCAAATTGTGGGGAATGACTACAAATACTATACCAGTTAAGTACTCAAACTTGTTAAAAAAAAGACGTCAACAAGTTCACAGACCAAGTAGCAAGTAGCTCAAGACTCACCGTTAAACAGACATGTTGTTAAGAGGCATGAAAACATCTGCTGATAACATTCTAAGACAAAAGTTGTTGCAAATGATAAAAACTAAATAAGCCACATTTATTTAGTGGATATTTATTAATTCTCTCACAAAACTGTGACAGGTGTTCAGACATTTAGCCGAAAGCTGCCAGGATTGACTGCAGACGTAATCTGTGATGTGTTCTGACCTGTGGAAAAGTGATCTGCCAACATTTAATTTAAGCCTTGAAGCTACAGCTGTTGCTCCCTCTCATGTAATTTCATTTTAAAATTCTAATAAAAACAACTGAATTTAGACCGTTAAATAAATATGTAGAGTTCTGTTTGCTGCTAACGATAAACAGGATGCAGTGCAATAAGATATGTTTCTTTTTAAGCCAAAAATAAGTATGGATGCAGCACTTTATGTATTTCATGCATAAGGGTTTATATTTAAGTAGATGCATTCTTATTTCCAGTAGAAGAAGAAAAAAGACAGTGGTAGAAGTACAATCACTGATTTCTTTACTGCAGAAAAAGCAACAAAGTCCAGGCTAAAAGTCAGAAGTTGTCATTTATATCAAACTGAACCTCACATCATATTAACCCTCAAAGACCCAAACAGCCACTTGCAACCAAAACCATGTACTTATGTAAAATGTTTAATATGTGTTGATCCATTAATCCTATCAGTACGTCAGTTTACCTCAATTTCCTGAGAGCTCTGCCCAAAGGATCAGTGAAGTTCTGTCTAATCTAATCTAATCTAATCTAATCTAATCTAATCTAAATGATTGAGGTAAAATGCAATTTCTCTGCTTTTCATCATCATCAGATATGACCCATTTGGACATTCAGAGGCTCTGTAGTGAACATGGAAACACCATCATCTTCTACAACATTGGTTCACCAGTAAAACCCATGAAATTGGAACAATGACAGTGGATGGAAGTGCTTGTTTACATATTCGGTTATTGATATCTTTGCTAAAAAAAAGTCAGTTTTTCTTCAGTTTTCTCTGTTCTGATACAATAATCTTTTAATTTACACTGAGATTTAATGAAGGTCCATGTGATCAGTAAATACCTGATTTTCACTGGAAAACGCTAAATACAGAGGATATAATTACAATAAATGGTGCCAAATCACTTGTGACAGGTTAAATAAAAAGAAAAATTCATTTGTGAGCTGCCACAAAATTACCACTGGGTCTTTATGGGTTAATATAATGTGAGGTCTTTTAAACTGTTATAATAAACAACAGAATAAATATAATGGACAGGAATTCGATTCAGTTCAATTTTTATGCAGCACCAGTCATAACACATCATTACCTCAAGGCATCTTGAGATCATGGCCTAAAAAAGACTTAAAGAGAGGAAGCCCAACAAATCCTCCATGATTCAGTCCAAACTGACAAGCTTTAGTAGAAGAACTGCTCTACCCCCTTAGCCTCCACTGTCCCTCACACTGGTGCATGAATGTGTATGAATGTTTGGTGGTGGTTGGAGGGGCAGATTGGCAGCCATGTTTCCATCAGTCTGCCCCAGGTGGATTAGATTAGATTAGATTAGACTTTATTGATCCTACAATGGGGAAATTCACCGCTCAAGGCAGCAACAGATTAAAGTGCAAGAAAAAAGGTGCATGGAGAAAGGTACTGCTACAATATTCAGGGTTTCCCTCAGAAATCGTGCTAAGCCTGGTGGTAGGGCCGCTAGGGAAGCCCACTGGCCCACCGTGTTTTTGTAAAAAAAAAAAAAAAAAAAGTTAAAAGTTGACAGGAAATCTGAAATTATGACTATTATGTGTTATTGTAAGACATTTATTAACAGTACTTACACCAACTGTAGAGTCTAACAAAAAGGCACACTCTGAAATACTGTTCACAAACACAAAAAAAAAACAGTTAAAATAAATATTAACTGTTTTCACCCAAGTTAAATCCTAACTAAGTAATCGGCTAATGAATCTTAAAAAGTCAGGCAATGGTTTCATTTAAAAGTAAAATAAATTAACAACATAATGTGCTCGCACTTGAAAACCTTCGGCCTGACTGATGAAAATCTTGACTGTCACTGATATGTTAATTTGCAATATGTCAAATATTTGAGACTGCGAATTAATAACTGGAATTGGTTTGGTCAATAGATGTATAAAGAAATCCAAGATTTATGTAAAACAGTTCATACAGTGGGAAAGCATGCATGTAAATGAACCATAAGTATTAGAGAAATAAGTATATAATGAGAAATAATGTAAACTGTTTAGATACTTATCATGTTTCAGATCATGTGAGTTGGTGTCATGGCTTTAATAGTGAATAAGAAATAAATGAATGACAGAATCCACAAAGTGGGATCAGTGGAATAAAGATTTGTCAGACCGAGGCTTGAATATGATTTATTTAAGAGAAAACATGTCAAGGAAGTGTAAAGGCTGCGTTTCAACTTTATTATACAGATATTTAAATTTAATTTTTTTATTTTTTGTCTGTAATTTGTCACCCCCTCCAGCAGATGGTGCGCTAGACACCTGCCTGTGTGGCCTATACCCAGAGCAGGGCCAGACTCTAACATTGCATTATTAACATTAACGTTAACATTAGGGTAATTTTCACAGGCTTCAGCTAAATATTGGTGACAGTTGTTGTTTAGTTCCATTCCTCTGCTCTATCATCTCCACTGTCAGTGAAGCTGGACAGGAAGTGTAGACTCCAGTGTTATGATTTTCCAAATTATGATTTACAGAGGCATTTTCATTCATCCCTCTGTTTTCTTATCCATGCTGTCACTGTTACGTCCCATTTGGGTCCACACTGAATATGCGAGTACACACAGATATCCACAGAGTGTATACGGCCAACTCTGGCCAACTCTGTCTCTGACATGGCGCGTTATTCGATGAAGTTGGTAGCGTGTCGACAGGTAGAGACAAACAGTGGTTTTTGGTGTTCAGGTGATGAAAAATACACCTGACCTCACACCCCCTATTGACTATAAGATGTTGCTATTGTGCTTTCAACCATATCACCAGATAGGCCTACGGTTGGAAGCTCTACATAGCATCTTTGGTATCACTAGTTCTACTGTGTATACAATTCTGTAAAATAAATAAACAAGCAACGCTTACCCTAGCGGGCCTGCCAGGCCTATAATGTACTGAGGGAAACACTGATATTGTTATGGAAAAATAAAAAAAATAAAAACAAAAAAAACCCCATCATGTATTACTTTTTCATGCTTTATAACGTGGTACTAGTTGTTTTTCTTTATCTGCAAAACTGGGAGGGTTATGGGTGAAAATCGAGTATCTTGAAAATCATGACCTTGCATATGACCGTTCTAGGTCATTCCAGATCAACAAAATTGGTACCAAATGAAAGGTCATATCCAACTTCCTATGAGTCGATAATACAAAGTTAGTCAATATCTGTTTTAGTTTTCAAGATAGAAGCCGTTTTCTGAAGATGCAAATGAGGTGCTTGACCCCAACTTTGGCCTATATCTTAGCTGTACTTTGGCCTACTATTGCCAAAAACTAATCAAGTTGACTAGAGACTATGGCAAATCATTTGGTAATGGTTTAATAGCAATAATGCTTGAAATGTGACCGCTAGAGCACATACAGACAAACAGACAGACAGACAGACGAACTGACCAATATGCTTGCCCTCTGGCAAACAATAATAATAATAATAGTAATAAGTAATAAAACTCAACAGACTATACATATTAACATAAGAGTGGAATACAAACAGGACAGAGTTACACTGTTGTGTTGTACAGTCTGATAGCGGTGGTGATGAATGACCTGCGATAGCGCTCCTTCCTACAATGTGGGTGTAACAGTCTGCCACTGACGGAGCTGCTCAGAGCCTCCACCAGTGTGTGACAATAGAGTGTATGAATAATGGATTCAGTGTGAAGCATTTTGAGTGCAGAGGAAAGCATTATATAAATCCAGTCCATTATTATTATATAAAAAACCTCTGACAGAACCAGGCTCCAGGTCAGTGGCCATCTGCCTCGACCAGGTGGAGATAGAAGAGGAGAGAGAAAAGAACGGCTAAGAGAAAGAGTGTGTGTGCTTTCCAGAGCCATGCAGGAGCAGGTTCCACAGGAGAACAGCTGAATGTTCAGACTGAAGGTTCGTCATCTCAGTTTAGATTTAAAAAAGAGGAAACCTACACTCCAAGAGCAAAGTGTTCTGATTGAATTATGGGAGATCTCCAATGACGGATCTTTACTGGTGAGAGCTTTTAAGTGAAACTGTCTGTTTCATCAAGTTTGTAAAATGTAATTGTGGTTGTATTTTGTCTTTTTAAATCATCATTAAACACCCTTTTTGATTCATTAAATCTTAAAGGTAGGGTAGGAGATCTTGGAAAAGTGGTTCGAGCAAGCTACATTTTGAAAATACACAATTCAAAAGTCCAAACCCCTTTCTTCAGACCCCCCCCCCCAAAAAAAAACCACACCTCCAGAGTACCTAAGTTTGCAATGCTTGTTCCCGAGGGTTCATGAGTGCTGCGCAGCATCAGTTCGGCCCTGTCTTCATTTCCTGTACCAGTGCTCCGAGCCTCTGAGAACACATGATTCATGCACGAAGAGGGGTACGAGCAGAGGGGGGAGGGACAAATGGTAGTTGAGTTTGATAGACATATCACCATTCAATCATTTCGGTGGGCTGGTTAAAATTATTGGATTGTGTTTTTTCAGTTCTGTACGTTCCACAGGTGACTATTTTTTTTAATTTTTATGCTAGAGCATTTAATTAATTGGTTTCAATCGGGCAGTGAAGAGGATTTTAAGCATATAGTAAAAAATGCTTCAGGAAAACATCTCCTACCCTACATTTAATGTTGCTTTTCTTGATGCTTCTTTTATGTCATGTTATTGTTTTTGTTAATGTTATTTTTCTGTATTTCACTTTCATATAAGATGAGAAATGTTAAACAAAAAAATGTATTTGACTTTATTTTGCTGACAACTCTTTCCATTATCTGGACTTTGTCTTACATAAAAGCCTTGCAACTTTGGTTTTAATGGATGTTAAGAAACTATACATTGTCATTTAATAATTTCAGATTAACAATGCACACTAAATATTATTTATTTCACTTTGATTTAAGGTGAGCAATGTTGCAAAATGAAAATAATGTATGATTTCCATCCCATTAAAACTGAAGTAACAAACCTATTTTGTAAGAGCTAGAAAGTCCAAATATTTGATAGAATTGAGGCAGTTAAAGAACAGTTGTCAGAAAACAGACAAATAGTCAAATGAAATACATATACCTGAACACTATGATAGATTTTCTGTCCATGTACTGATCATCTTCTAATGTCCTACTTTTTTCATCCATGTAGGTTGAAATATTCAGTCTTAATGTTGGGACTGTGTAATGATGCAAAATAAAAATAAATGACAGTTTCCATGAAATACATCAAAACTTAAGTAGTGTTAGAGTACAGATGTTAGTGTTAAAGTGTAGAGAGTAAATATACTGGAATCTCTTTTACAGTGTCCTGAGCATTTGGATTGGGATTCTCTGTATGAGGTTCTCTGTATGAAACCTATCCAAACTATTTTCACTGGCTTCAAAGTTTGCTTTAACTGAACTGTTAGAAGCTGCAAATTCAGTGAAAAACAGACTCAGTTGAAAAGTATAATTTAAAAGAATTATGCAATATTAATAATAATAATAATAAGAAGAAGAAGATAAAGAAGAATAGTATTATAACATCTCATCTGCCAAAAAAAATGAGCAAACCAAACTGAGAATCAACATTGATGGCTGTGTGTATATTGGCATTACCAGAGTTCAACTCTTGCACTAATTTAATTTTAGGCAATAAATACCTTTGCCAAAGGTTAGGACAAGATTACTGTTTGATTGAAATGATCTGTAACACCACTTTTTTCAGTATTAAATCAAGGCCTTTTGTGTTTTTTCCTTAATTTATCCAATTGCTGTCAGCGTCTAATCCTAACCATGTTATATCTTTAGTCAAGCACTGAACAGGTGTGGGCAAGAACCACAATAACTAGTTAATAGTAACATACAAACAGGATGTGGTTATAAAACATTACAACACAGATGGTGAGATGTACAGTACAAATAAAAAAATAAAGTATAGCCCTCATTGGATGTTTTTCCCATTTTATTCATTTTTGACTTGAAAAGAAAAAAAAAACAAGAAAAACTCTTCAGTGCCAAAGTGAAAACAAATTTCTTCTAAGTAATGTCAGCTGCATAAAGGTTTTATTTTCTATTTTAATTTAACTTTCATTTAACCAGGAAAAAGACTTGTTGAGATAAAAAATCTCTTATGCTTGGTTGTCAGCGGCAACAGAAATCACAGAAAATAGAGATTTCATCCACACTAAAAACATACACACAGTTCAACTCAGTACTAAAACCGTATTTAAAATACAAAATTAACGAGGCTTACGCTGGGGCCGACAGCAAGGGTGTATCCCCAAAATGCCCCAAATCCTCTGCTCCCCCAACTATTTGGAAAAAACACACCACCTGGTGTCAAAATATGACATGTAAAGTCAAGGTAGTGGCATGAAGAAAGTGAATTGTTAGACCAGGGGTGTCCGATCTTGGTCCTCAAGCTCTACCATCCTGCTGTTTCAGACGTGTCCCTCTTCCAACACACCTGATGGTCGTTACCAGGCTTCTGCAGCGCTTGATGATAGTCCTATCATTTGAATCAGGTGTGATGCAAGAGGGATGCATCTAAAACATGCAGGATAGTCGCTCTCGAGGACCAGGATCGGACACCCCTGTGTTAGACAATCGATACGAACTCAATTTGAGCTACATCGACTTGATAGTGGCAGAATAACGGTCAGAGAACCAAGTTTTCCCACAAAACTGGTCAGAAATGGATTATTGTAACTCTCTCCTTTTTGGTCTTCCACACAAAGCTGCTCGCATCATCACCAGGACCCCCTCCACTCACCAGATCACTCCTGTCCTGCAACAGTTTCACTGGCTCCCGGTAAAGTTCCGGATTGAACTCAAAATCCTTCTATTGACATTCCAGGCCGTCCATAATCTCACCCGTCCATGTCTGTCTGACCTTCTCCATGTTTCAGCCTCAGATCTTCCTCCTCCATCCCCCTCACTGTTCCCTCTGCTCGTCTCGCTCTGCTCCCCACCGGAGCTCAGAAATACCATCTAACTCCCCCTCTTCAAATCCAAAGTCATAGGATCGCTTTCTCTATGTGACCACAATTCCACTGTCCAATTTTTAACCTGCCTTCTGCTTTTACTCTGTTATATTGCTTGTTTTATACTTTCCTGTTTGCTGTACAGTGTCCTTGAGTGCCAAGAAACACGCCTATAAATAAAATTTATTATTATTATTATTATTATTATTATTGAAACTCCACCTAGTGAATGAAAATGACCCCATATGAACTCTGGATGGTAGACAGAAAATGGACATTTGTAAGGCGATCAATATGAACCAAATTTGATCTCAATCTGCCCTTTATTGCTTAATTTATGTCGAAAAAAACTGATTTTAAACTAAAGCGCCCCCATGTGGATGACTTAGAATACTCATAGAGAAGCTGAAATCCATAGGGTTCTTCCACTAGGGCTCCACTATGTCGGTTATCAAGGAGAAGAACTCCAACCAAATCTGTCCAAGTTGTCGCCAAAACATCAAGGAGATCCGGCTGTGGATCTGGTGGCATTTGGGGTAAAACCATTATATCCCAAAACATTATTTCAGGGATATAAGAACGGTTAGTGTAACTTTTAGTAATTGAATTTTCTTTTCAGAAACAAAACAAAAACTAGTGAAATAGTAAAATCTGGACATCGTAGACATGCGCCCTCCACGAATTTCTATGAACTCCAGATTTTGTACGAAATGGAAGATATGTCCAAACCCACTGTATGTAAGAATTGTGCCCTGGGCATTATCGCTTTTTCCTTGAAAATGACGACATCCAGTCTCAGAAAATGAAAAAAAAAAAAAAAACAAAAAACGGGTGTTTTTGGCCAGTTTTTCCATTTCTGTCAGGTACGAACTTCATTTTTTGTTATTGGAAAGACAAAACAACCCAAATCAACCCATTTTTAAAATTTGGTTTATCTGTTTTGACACTGAAAAAGAAAAATGCCTTGAAATTCAATTTTGATTCTTCTATTTTAAAGCGAAAATCAGTTAATCCCTACTTTTTGTTTTGTTTCTGAAAAAAATAATCCAATTACCAAAATATGCACTGACCAATAACACTCATGTAAAACACCATCAAATGTTCAGTCCTTCCGTCCTATACTGAGTAGATGCTTTGATCCGGTCACTGGGTGGACTATGTGATTTGACTTCATTGTTCTTTCCAAAACTTCTCAGACTCCATCAGGTTGCACGAGGATGTGGTATGAACAGCATTTTCCAAGTCCAGCCTCTCATGTTCCTGTTTTATGCTCTTTTTTTCTCCTTACTTCTTTAATGTTTTTTGTCTTGTATCTTTTTGTTGTTTTTGCCTTGTTATAACTAACAATTTCAATCCCGTTACATCTTTCATGTCACTTTTGTCGTTACATGAGTTTTCATCTTGTTAGGCCCTAAATGTTGTTTATTGCTTGACCTTTTATATGCAAAATAAAAATAATGCATATTCACCTTCAGATTCTTTAAAAACTGAAGAAATGAGGCTGGTTTATAGGAATAGACAATGCAGATATTCATGTTAAAATACAGGAGGTAAAAGGAACCGCTTGTCAGAACGGTAAATATGTAAGTAGAGTACAGAAATCTGAAATGGCAAGTATTGAAAAGTCTCTTTACTTGCCACTTTTACAACTAATAAACAGATACATGCACTGATGAAAAGAAAAGACACATGAACTTAAATAGAACATGTTCTGTCAATAAGCCGTGGTTTCATATTACAATAGCTGCTGCATGACATACGTACTGATCTTTTTCATTCTCTTGGTTTTATGTGCGTTTCCAGGCCCTCTCCCACTCGGCTGACTGTAAACTACAGAGCGTCCTCTTCACTGAGTAGGTGAAAGCAGCCATGGTGTCTCCTGGTGACAACGTGTCAGATAAACAACGCTCAGCAGGTACCTTCGATAGTAGAAGGTCCTGAGGCAAAGTATCAGTGACGGAGGCTCACGAAGGTGTGCAAAGGTGCATTTTGACAGTTTGACAGAAACATAGCGCTCCACTCATTCTGAAAGAAACAAGCCTTTGAGTCTGAGCGGAGGGCGCTGAAAAGTCAGAGTTTGACTTCCTGTGATCTTAGGATTTTTCAAGGATCTGTACTTCATTCAAATATTTATTCCCCAGGCAACTTTTCTCTTTACTACTGACAAACACCTGCACTATCTGCTCCCTGTATTCTGTTGAGATGAATCACTGAGCCCGTTTACATGATCCACACTAATACTCCGATCATTATCTGACATGTCCCTGACATGTATCTATTCCACTGATAGTATGGATGATGCATTTAGACCAGCGCCCCTGCGACCCTCTTAAGAAGAAAGCCGTTCAAAAGATGGATGGATGGATATTTTTCTCAAATTATTTTATGTGATTCCTATCGTCGTCTTCTTCATGTGAAACAGGTTGGGCAGCACCCTAGCGCCCTCTATTGACGACCCACTACTGGCAAACAGGCTCACGGGTTATTTTTATTTTATTTCAGTGCACGTCTTTATCAAGATGATTTCATCAAGCAGTTATGCACTAAAGACGAATGCTTGGTGAGTGGTGCAAGTCACACCTGATAAACCCAACAGGACAAAAACAAAGTAAAGATTTACTAGATTTGAATGATTTAGGGCTCATTTTGATTTAACACTAAAATGAAAGAAGGAAAATTAGCTCAGTTTTATTCACCAAGATGAAAATGATGTGAAGTATAAACACTGTTGTTTCTTCTCAATCATTTTGAGTCACAATTTGACATTTGTTTGTCTTTGTCTTTATTCAGAAAACAATGGGAACAAAATTCTAAATGTGTTTTTAATGTCTCAGATAGAAGCTAAAAGAGTTCTCTTTTTTTTTAATGTTTTAAACTTCCAAATGAATTTTTATCTACATCTGATCTTTTCTAAGCAAGTTACAACCAGTTATTGATTCAGTATTGGTTAAAATGTCCAGATAACACCTATGTAGTACCACTAAACAGTTGACACTTTCCCTGACATTTTACAGCATATGTGTTGGATTACAGATTCAAAAGTTATGAAACATGTTGATGGTGTCGGTCTTTGAGGGTTACACTACCAACAGTGGGGGATGCAATAACCTATTCACCTGTGAGTATGAACATTTAAGATGTTATTTCATTACATACATGTGAAATGATGACTTCTTTATTTCCATTGCATGAGAATAAGAACATTAAACACATGTTTGTCTTTTCCACTGGGTTGTCTTTTTGTGTTTTTCACATCGTTTCAATCTGTGTTTTGCATCATTTTGTCTTATTTAGTCTTTTTTTTTTTTTTTTAACCCACCACCACCACCACCCTTCTTCGCAGGACAACTTTATGTTTAATTACAACTTGTGCTTAATAAGTGGCAGGGAACAATTTCAAGTTTTACACTCATATTGTCATCCATTCCTTGCAAGTACACAAATACATAGAGGGAGGACGGGACGGAACAGAGTGACAGACTGACACAAGAGAGTGAAACAGAACAGACGAAAGAACAGACAGTGAAACAGAACAGACGAAAGAACAGACAGTGAAACAGAACAGACGGAAGAACAGACAGTGAAACAGAACAGACGGAAGAACAGACAGTGAAACAGAACAGACAGTGAAACAGAACAGACAAAAGAACAGACAGTGAAACAGAACAGACA